>JAQGAE010006158.1:0-10436 GCA_034696685.1 Julus scandinavius
TAGATTTAAAAAAAATTAAATTAGTATTTGAATTTTTGCACTCACAACTTGCCTATCTCATGCTGCCACCTGCTGGCCGCGTGTGCAAAATAACGGCCATTTTTCAGACTTGTATATTATTTTTTTAAAAATCTACAATTTCAAAGTGAAAAACAACAATATGAGGCCCTTGCTGATCCATCGAGCCACCCAAAACAATTCTCATCCCCACCCAAACCTCCCTCATTCAACTGTGAGTATATTCGTAAGTCCGACCCATTGAAAAGGATAAGGTTGTGATTCCTCTTAACACAAATTTAGGCATAATTTCCGAGTTTTCAGAGGTTTTAAAACTTCAAGTACATTTGGGACTGGGGGCATATTTCTTCCGGTGTCCATTCCCCCTTTCACTGACCTTTAAAACTCAAACAGAAAAGACCATCATTAGCGGACGTCCATAATATCTTACCCCCCCTCCTCCCTGTCCAAATGACAGCATACCCCCTTCCCTCCTCTTGAGGACTTCCTTTTTGAATTTCCCCTTATTCATTTACACAAGATGCATTTAGACAGGTTCTACTGTACGTGACTTATAAAAACCTGGTAAAATGTCAATTTCAGAAGTGGTGAAGCTAACTGAATATTCTTTTCTAAAATTATATCTTTCTCTCTATTACAAATTTTCCACGAGCAAGACAGTTTAAAATTCCATCTGGATACACTCGGTCCGCACATAAGTGAACCAAACGTGATTACCAAACAATACAAATTTTAAAAAAATCCAAAATACTCATTTCCAGATAGGCTGAGTCCCACAATGCATGTGCGCTTATACAATAAGCACCCTTGTTTTACAATGAGCGTTCGGGGCTTGGTGATTTCGATAAAAAAACGCATGATAACATTATCCGTGGTCACATTAATTCTGCAAAATGTTTACAAAAATCGATAGACTTTCAAACAACGCCTTTAAAAAATATTCTGGGGAAAAAATGATCAGTAAACACCATCTAATGATGAAATAATAGGACTATATATAGTCGAACACCTGGGTTCATTCAATATTCATAGATAAACTAAGTATTATATACCCTACTCTAACAGACCCCAAAATTTCGCACATGTCTGCAGTCTAATTAGTTAATTGGGGTTATTCTTCATGTGCTGACCCAGTTTTAAAAATAACCCTTCTAATTGGCTGGACCTATACTGCAATGGGGCTTTTAGAAGTGCTAGCTGTTCAAAAAAGGAGGTTTTCACTAACAGTTGATTTTGCAGTCTATCTTGGCAGGCCTATGCAAGCTGCATTTGTGCCCATTTCAAAAAAGACACTCATCTCGTCGACCTTTTCAGAGCTGCTTGAATCTACTGCGCATGTGCACCATATGTGGGCCAAATGCAGATAGCCCAAGTGAAAAGTTTGTTTGAGTATCCCTATAGTCGCAAGATTTGTATCAACTTTTACCTAAATTGGAAACATAAAGAACACACTATATTTTCCACTTATAAAAATTCTAACTTTAACCTGATGGATGAAACCACGTATTATTGCAATTCGAACATATAGGTATTATTAATAAAACCAATCCTGCAACTTGTTACGAGACAAGGTCAAAACCTTTAATTGCATATAAAGCTGACGCTGTAATTAATTATCACCCACCCACCCACGCAAGTACTCAGTGGTACTGAAATTGACGAGTGCCAAGTCAGGACTAATATTTTACCATTATTCTCACAGGGCTTTATTAATATCTTAGTTGGAGATTAGGATGCTCTATTTTTTTCAAACTCCAATTTGGACCAAAGGTTTTCTATTACTATATGTAGTATTGTGAACGTTTTGGATCACTATCTTGATAATGCAAAATTTTATCTTATACATTTGTTTTTATGCACTATACTTTAAACTATGACGTCAAATATTAAGGTACACGTGCTTGTCCATGGATAATGGCTTCGATAAGATGCAGATTTAACACATTTTTTTGTGCCGGCAGGTAACTTCCAATTTTAAAGTTGACGATTTACATATATATATATATACTGAGTCATAAAAAAGTAGAACCCAA
This sequence comes from Julus scandinavius, assembly GCA_034696685.1. Lineage (NCBI taxonomy): Eukaryota > Metazoa > Arthropoda > Diplopoda > Julida > Julidae > Julus > Julus scandinavius. Next base: position 2,052 of record JAQGAE010006158.1, read on the forward strand.
TAACAAAAATCACAACTTTGTGAAAAATGCTTCAATTTCAATGAAATTTGACACTTGCATAGAACAATAGTGTACAAATAAAAAAAAATTTCCGGACATGCAACACATCTCGGATTTTTTTCCCCCATTTTTAACAAGTCCGCTCACCGTGCTCGGGAAACAGTTAAACTGCTGCAACCCGACCACTGGCCACCAAACAGCCCAGAATCCAGTGGACTACAAAATCTGGGGAGTTCTCCAGAAAAAGGTTCACAAATCTAAGATTAATAATATCGAAGAATTGAAACTACGAATCAAGAAAACTTGGATTAAACTCGACCAGCGTATAATCGATTCATCAATCAAAGAATGGCGCGTTAGACTCCGGTCTTGTGTAAAGGCCACCGGGGAACATTTTTAGCACATTTTATAATTCATTTTTTGTTCCTACACTATGGTTCTATGTCAGTGCCACTTTTGGGGTTTTTACTTTCGTATGACTTGCAGTGTATTTAAATTTCCTATCGCAATTGCATTTATTAGAAGTGGATGTCTAAGCCTCTATTATTAAAGATATAATAACATTTCAAATTATTTTTTCCTTTTAAACTTTATAAGTGTATAAACAATTTTTGTACATGGGTGAATCATTTTCACATTTAGCCAAAGTGTAACTATTGTACTCTGTATAGGAAGAGATATATTATTACTCGTGTGTTGCCTCACTACAGAGATAAGTTTTAGTATTTCTTATTAAATTAACGTTTTATCAGTTTGATAGCCTTCAGATCACATAACACATCGTAAATATAATCTAGCAAACGCGATAAATTTAAGAAGACATAATTCATAAAAATTGCCCTGTTCTTACCTTACCAGTGCGACCAAGACCAGTGTCCAGGCATGAATTGAAAAGTATTCGATCTCCAAGGCCAAATCATGACATTTGACCTCAGGAATCAAATATTTCTGCCCGAAATGGGCGGTGTACGTTACGCTGGCCTCGGTCGCCCTGATCACAACTTCAACACATGGTCAGGGGCTCCACATGTGTGACATAATAAAATGAAATGTAGAATTTGTGACCATTTAACAATTATGATCCGGTAGATATACCTTAAAAACTCATCTTACATAAATATGTTACGGTCAAAAATTCTAAAATTGACCAAATTTCCAATCGATACTTGAGAGATGAAGAAAATATTTCCACGTACCTTCCTTATCTCGTACTATATATTGATATTAACCCACCCATTACGTTTGGTATATGTATCACGTCCCGATACAAAACAAAATATTGCAAATGTTTACAAACCCTGCTCGAATTTTCTTGCCACTTCATTTTCGCACAAATTCAGCTACAGCCCTTTCGGTCCACTAGCTCTGCATAATGCTCAACGACAATTGCAAAAGAGCAGGACAGGTGAAAAAAAAAATATATTGATTGCCATATCAAAAATTCCTTGTTACATGAATTATTGAACTTCTACCGGTTTATCGGCTCATAGCAACCGAATCAAACAAGTTACGACTGAAGGCCACGTGATCCTCCGTGTCGTGCTGTCCCCTGCTTGATTAGCTGAGGGGTTTGGCACGGCCCCAACATCAATAACAGTATGCCACATTGCGTCCAACTGTCGAACTGAACTCATTTACGATGTAGTGCATTTTTTTACAGAACAAATAATGCTCAAGGGCACTTTAAGCTCGTTAATCTTAAAACAGTGATCATATAAAGTGCAACGCAAATGTAGGTGAGTTCCCTAAACAAAACAACATCACACACTGGCCATGGTTTATTTCCATCACCATTAGCCACTAATTTCATTAAACATTCATTTTGTTGATCAATAATTTCCGTCGGCACGAAATGGTCACAACAAATTAACACCTGACAACAAAATGCTCGATACAACTTTCAAGTCAGTTATTATAAATTTGATAAAATATGTAATTAATTTCTACAAATTACAAATATGGTAATATTGTTTTCCAAGGCCATTAATTCAAAAGCGGTTCCAGAAATTTGAATTTTTAAAAGTATAGGGAACGGGATGGGTCCAAACAAAAGTCCAGCTGCCCTCTAGAAATTATTTTCTTAAGAATGTTAATAATGTTGAAGGCGGATTTTTTTCAAAAACAGTGCCATTAAAACGAGCTAATGGCCCAATCAGGTTGCATCCATTATGTAAAACAGCCAAAGGTTTCATTGGCTCATCAGATTTTTCCCCGCCAGTAAGATCTTGGGAAATTTGGCAATTATGCCTAATTTTGTTTTAAACACCAAATTTATGCTGGAATTTCCTTTCGTGGCCAGGAAATTTCCATTTGCCAGAAAAATCTGGAAAAATGTCATGGAAATGGTAGCAAGTAGTGTTTGGAAATTTATAGGATGGGCTTTTGTATATTCCAAACATTTTTCAGGGCACCCTATGTACATTTAAAAAAAAAAAGAAAAAGTGGGAGACTTTTTTTCTAAAATGGACACCATGTGGACAGGGTCTAGGTGGTCAATTTTTTAAGAAATTCAGGGAACGTCCATTTTGAATGGCCCCTTGCTTACGAGATTTCTTAAAATTGGGTCATCAGGCAAACTGTACATATAAATACTACATAACGTTTTACAGACCTGAGAATAACCAGATATTCACCGTCAGTAAACACAAATAATGGAACACAAACAAGAATTCCGAAACCATGATATTGAAGCATTAGATGATTCATGTTACATTGTTAACTCGAGGAAGGGGATTGATTGTACATCAATTCCTAACAAAAATATCTTCTGAAGTACACCAAAAGCATGCTACTATTAAAAAATTCCACTTATTTAAATAATTTAATCATATCAAATAATGGAAATTCAGATGTCTCTGGTAGGATGCTATGGTACAAACATGCGATACAGATTTCCAAACCGGCATAACGGCAAGCAAGCTAACGTCCAAAACTAAAAAATAAAATGAGCTATAATTGTGCCATGCCTGAAAATTATAAATGACGGAAAAATGGAATTTTATTCCCACCTTAAACCAGTAGACACAGTGTTGAGGCGCACCATTAGAAGAATTTCACACCATCGCCTCCGTCGCTAGCAAAGATTTCGGCCTTTTTTTCAGCTTCGAGGGTTTGCAATGCGCGCAAGAGGATTCTGTCATCCATACCATGAAATTCTTGAACAAAAATGAAATGATTTTTTTTTAAAAAAACACAACAACAACAAGCAACTGACAAATGTATTCCAAAAGATAACACAAAACAAACTACCTTCATTAGAAGTATCGTCGCCACTGATTAACTCATACAACGTGAACACAGTGTTGTTTAATCCATTGTTATTGACCTGCAATTTCAAATAATGTGATGGAAAAAAATTACACAAATTTTAGTAATTCTCAAACGATACGAGAAAACAAAAATACAAAGCGTCTAAGATATTTTTGTTTGCACACAAAATTCCTTAAATGTTCAAGTTCTTCATAATCTTTGTTTTACAGTAATTTTTAAAGAATTTTTAATTGGAATGAAATAATAGTAATACTTAGTAAAAAAACCTTGTGGTATGAATTTAGATTAAACATTCATCAAATGTAATTAAAGTACACCCATACCTCGCTTTACGGTCTAGATACATTCCGGAAAAGTTGGCTGTAAAGCCGTTTAACGAATCAATTCTTTCTGCATTGTGATTTTCATTTTTTTCCCTTCTTAAACGAAGTGAAACCCATAAGTTGTTTCAATGTAAGCCGAAGCCGACCTTGCTTGTGCAAATCGGGGTTAACTTATCACATTTTTTGGACAATTTCTTTAATTACAGCATTTGTTTTGGCCGAATAACGAAACATTGTGGGTCGTAAATCGAAAAAGTGCCAAAATTCAAAAATGCCGTTATAGCGAGGTAAACGTGTACTCAATATTTCCAGGGTGTACTATAAATTCGCCGAGTAAAATTAAAGCATATTTAAAGGATTTCAAGGATTAAAGGAATGTTGTCTAACATACTATATGGTGGACTTACATAGGAGTAAATCTTCTGGCCCCATTCTTCTGGAGTTCGCCAATACATATAGCATCTCTTTCGTTGCTTGTCCAACCACTCAATATTACCTAAATTGGAAATTTTGCAAATTGCCACTATTAACGCCAAAGTTGATTGATTGCATTTTTTTTGAAAATCCATACTATACAGGCATATTCCTTGGTAAACATGACATAAATGCGTTTGTGTATTTGTACTTATTTAACCACCTTCTACAAGCACCAAAAACCACATTTAAGATATCAAATTGGCTGAGGCTAGCTCATTAACGAAAGGGTGAGGAATTTATGGAGCAAAACGCATTTTTAGGTTACTGGGACCCATTTACCTAATTGGTAACACAGTGGTAGATCCAGAAGATTTCTAGGCGTTTTTCTTCAAGCTTTCGAAGCCATCAACACGTCGTAAGCAAACAATTTTAGAACTTTTAACGGAATCTAAACTCACCTTTCTGTTTTAAATCTTCCAAAACAATGTAGATTGCATCAATAGATAACTTTCCTGAAAATACCATTTAAGTTAAATAACTTTTACATAGGTGCCACATAAAAGTTAAAAGACTTAAGATTTCAGCATATCGCAGAAACACTAATAATTCTTAAATTTCAATGCGCTTGTTTTATTTTTCAAATTTTTCCATGTCAAAATTTGCTTCACATCTTTTGTCAGATAACATTGTCCAATCTACTTTAAACATTCTTGAACTAATACGATCGTAAAGGATACTGTTAATGGCTTTGTTCACGAAAAGTGGACTGCCGTGTGCCTCGGAAATATCGAGAATGAATAATTTATTAGCCCGGTAATAATTCAGGATCAGTGATCGCCAGGCTTCAAGCTGTTTTTTCTTAGTGTCTAAATTGGGCTGAATCCTGTCAATATAGACAAAAAACAAAATATTAAAATTGCATAACCAAAATGCACTCTACAGGTAAACAGACTCAAAATAAGATCCAATTTATGCCACGTAGGGCTTCTTCAAACTCCAAGAAAAGCGTTAAAACGGAATTTATAGTTACAAGTATTAAGCTGTGAATTGATATAGTGGGTTTCACTTGCTTTGACCAGTGGCATAATGTTCCTAAAATGTTTTTTTTCTGCCAGCTATTTCTCAGAGCCAAACCCTGCACTTGTCATGGCGCCCGGTGCCGGAGGTCGAGTGGGTTACGTGCTTGCCTCTCGATCCTAACATGCTGGGTTTGCTCCCAGGTCGAGGTCGGTGAGCATGTTTACGGATGGAAGAAATTCCCTACGTGGCGGCTCTTTCGGATGAGAGTTTAAACCAAGGTCTGGTGTTGATTGTTGCACGTTAAAGATCCCTCGAGAGAGGGTGGAAGTCCCCCCCCCCTTTGTAGGCTAAATTCCCAGGTAAGGTGTTAAAGGCTCATCGGGATAAGCCAGCGTTAAAAATCAACAAACAAACAAACTTGACATGGGGGATTTCATGCATGCCTGCAATACCAGCTGACAGCCGTTTTCATCAAAAACCGATTATCCAGACCATCTATTTTCTATTACCATTTCGTAACCTCATACATAAATTTGCTTGTCCTGGATGACAAAATGCCAATTCTCTAGATTTCTTAGCCAAGCATGATAGTTAAAATAAAAAGTTATCTAGCATTCTGGTTTGTCGAGTTCATTGCCAGCGTTATAATTTTGCCGGCCAACAATGCCGACAGATCAGCTGTGGAAGAAAACATTCATTAAATCGCAATACATCCGGTGCGTTTGTAAACGTCTTAAGACTGACCCTTGGCCGTGACAAGTCTTTTAGCGGCCCTTTGCAACATTCAAGAAAAAAACGTACTTTACAAGAAAAGCCTTACAAATTTAAGATGGATTACTAACAAAATACAAGTATTTATTTAAATAAAATTTGTCTTTTGCTGTACACGCACACGACTGAAGTCAACAATGCCCGTTTTGTGTCAACATACTTTTGCGGCTCTTTGGTACGACAAGTTAGACCACCCTGGCCTTTAAGAAGTGATCCAGCAACCTGATTTTAACTTGACGAGTTCATCGCCGGTGACATATTAGTTATCACGGGACGGCAATATGTTGACGGACCGGATGTGCAACCTATCCGGTGCCAGTGTCTGGTCAAACTCTGCTGATGTACGTGTGGAAACAGGATAACTCCAATACCTATAGAAGGATCCATCTCGAAGAATATGCTAAAATTCGATCAGTTCAGGCCCCACCTCCAGCCGTCAGGTAGCACTTGTTACCTGGTTCCTTTTTGAAATGGCATAATAACAAATTTACCCACTCAGTATTTATGCTTAGTAACACGTACACCTGTACTAATAGAACTTCAAATCATATTGTACAATATACGAATACAATGAGCAAAAGTATAAACACGTAATGCACTAGGCCTAATACTGCATATGAAAGTTATATAAACGTAACATTAACGGTTCCGCAACACCATCGACAAATTCTCCCATTTGGATGAAGCACAGTATCGTACCCTGAATTAAATACACTGTTCTCATACTGTACATACCATTCAATTCCTAGCATATTTGGTGAAACTACTTACGTGAAAAATGGTGGAAAGCTGTACTGCCAAGGCCAGCTGAAGTCAGCCATGTCATCTTCTCTTGGTTCAGTTTTCTACCCTACTATAACGGAAATTATTAAAAGCGAGGTATAGTAAAAACAACGATCGATGATTCAGTAAAATAAGACGTCCAGTTATAACTATCTGAATAATCGATTTAATTTAATGACAACATCTAAAATGTTGATGCAGTTTGTTTATAACCTTCTGGCACGCTTTTACCGTGTAATGACAATAAACATCCCCCGAACAGAAAAGATCCTCTTCCGTCATGCGCAGACGGTGTTTTTAGCGTTAAATTTATTCTTGCAGCTAAAAACCTATACCTAACCTAACTTAATCTAAAACAACCTAATCTAACGTAATGTAACCAAACCTAATCTAATCTAACCTAACCTAAATATTAATTTATTTTGTAGTATGGTTGCCATTTACGCAAAGAATAAAAATATACACAAAAAAAAAACGAGAGCGTGAAAATAGTTACAATAGTTTAAAAGTTCTACGAGGCGTGGCTAAAGTCCAGTTTGCGCATGCGTCTTAAACTACTTCCTGCTCACGCATGCTCACTATAGCTAGGGGGAGGGAGGAATGTTTTGAAGTCGTTTTTGAAGAAAATCGAGGCTGACATCTTCGCTATCATGAGGATTTCATCGACAACAGTTGAAGCCGTTTAAAAACCATCTACCATCTTGGAAATCACAACTACGAAGAATGCTTCGTAGTTGTGATTCACAACTTCGATCAATATAATGATATTGATTTGCAAAATTAAGAAATAAACCGCAATAAGCAAATTGAATTTTCCACACGTTTGCATCCAAAGATGCAACGCATATCTAGTCATTACAAATATCAATCTATATACTGCACGTTTGTCTTTAGGGTTAACGTAACTTTCCGAAAAATACCTTTTTGAATGACCCTCACTCAACTGCCGTTTCCGCGAATATTCGAATGTCGAATTCAAAATACATTTATTTGAAGAAGCAAAAAAAATCCGATAAACTTCCGAAATACGAAAAAAGGTAAGTGAACGGGGCTTATTTTATCCCTAACATGATTCTGCCAAGTAGAAAAAGCCTAGTTAAACGTTTTATTCGATAAATATTGATCGAAGAGTAGACGCCGATAGATGGAAAGTTTGAGATTTACAGTATGCATTGTTACGCCATTTAATATAGAAAATATCTTATACATGCTCATTTTTCACGTTAACTTACATTTGGTTTATTAACATTAAGCTTAACAAAATAATTCAAATGTTCGTCATTGTTTTATTCCACCTCATTGGGCGTATAATAAACAAAATTGGAATGGGTGTCAGCCATCTTTTCGAATGTTGTCTCGTGATGACGTGATTTTACGAGAGCTGCCAGAAAGCGTTCGAAAAGATGTCCGACGGACGTTCGAATTTGAAATCGCAGCAAATCGAATAACGAAAATGTTGATGTTTTAAATGACGAAAAACTTCCACCAAACTTCATAAAAAGGTAGGTGAGCTCTATTAGAATACAAGTGTGCGTTTTAGAATTAAGGGACGGAAGCGAAGAAAGATAAAAATAAATCGTTCAGTAAATTGTCGCTACAATAAATGGAAAATTCGCATCTATGCTACCTGGTCATATATTTTCCTTTCTGAATAAAATCATCTCATGAAAATAAGGTACTTTCCGGTTATCTCGACCTCCCCCTAACCTAACCTAACCCCACCTAACCCAACTTTCTTACGTTTGGTTAGGTTAAGTTAGGTTAGGTTAAAATGAATTTTATGAGGTCCACATAACCGAAA
>JAQGAE010006159.1:0-10436 GCA_034696685.1 Julus scandinavius
ATTGGGATTCAATCTAAATCGCGGTTTTCAGCTAGATTGAAAGCCATTTCGTGACCATAACTAGTGTTTCAGTATGGTGGTCTGCATACCTACTTAAGCGAATTCATTCCGTTGCTGTGGTCACGGAATGGATTTTATCCTAGCTGAAAACCGAGCTGAATAGAATTTAATGTAAATGTGGATTTGCACATGCCTATCCTTCATGAATTCTGCTCTATTATCCATAATCCCATAATTAAAATATTCCCTGGAATCCCACCAAAAGCAAGTAACATAACAAAACCGTTTCCAATCAGTTAAGGCAAATTTAAAATTCTTGAGTCTACAAATAAAGAAATCCCCATTGTTACTATTTTGAAAAAGTGTCATGTAGGATTGGCACTTGACTGCACAGTGCTAAAGGCTCTTTGGATTACAAGTTCCATATTGAAAACACCTGTATATTGTCTAAAATTAGTACACGAATTGTTTGCTCTGTACACCAGCTACAATTAAATGGAATACCTGTATTAGGTCGTGGGTTTTCCCTTGGTATCATTGTTGTAATGCTCCCGGACACTGCTTTAGTTCCGCCTAAATCCGTCACCTTTAGTTGAAATGACAGAACCCTCAAACATTTTTTTAAATACAGCAATTATATATATGATTCGGAGTTTTGGTAATTGCCATTGTTCGTTCAAAATTGCTAATCATGCACGTTCGTTCCTATGTCCTTTACGCTAGTAGGTGTGAGGGATTACTGTCAACGAAACCTGAGCTGCCAAATTCAAGGACTTGAAACCCATGGGACCCTCCATATTATAAGATAATTGAAGGGCAAAAGTTTCCATCCGGGAATGAAATTGTGTTAATACAGTAAGATTTCTTAATAGCAAACATAACAGCAATTATTTTTGTGGGAAATAATATTGCGCACAATCTCATTACATGTACGTTTTATGAGACGCAAAACATAAATTTTCTACTGCAGACTGTAATTTAAGGGACCCTGTCACCGCCCGTGGGTCAATGAAAAGGGTAAGTTGTAAGGGGGGAAGACAATTGTTTTCTGTGGAATGTGAAAGGTGTAATTTTTTGTCCCCTATATACATCGGATTACATTTTCAGAACTGTCAAATATTTCAAAAATTTAGAACAATGTATACGTCTATGATGCTACTACTTAATATTAAATTTTTCATAAAGTATTAAAAACTAAAAAAAAAAAAGTAACTCGTATGTCACGTTTGCTATTTAAGCAGAATTCTAAAAAAAGATTGTAGCATTAGTAGTGATAGTGAGATTACAGCAACGTTAAACACCACAATCTCAAATAACGTGCTCTCCTATAATCCAGTCGTGTAATTAATTCCTGTCATTGCCTGAAATTTCAATTATACAGGTAATAAATGCTGGATAAACGGTCCAATTCAGTAGCTATATAGTGAAGGGAAAAACTGTTGGGAAAACATAAGGAAATGAATGTTTTCGTCGTGTACTGCTCATTGTTGTTTATTGCTATATATACCTAGCTCATAACCAAAATCAGGGAAAAAATACATTTTCCTTCCAGAAAACACTTCTAAAAAAGGGACTAAAAAAATAACGTATTTCGCAAAGTTTTCTCATTAAAACTATTACGGTACTTGTGAATTAACCCTACTACTGAGTATTGTAGTGTTTGATGGTTAAAAGTGCACCTATACACTGTATGGATATAAATAAGACTTGTTTTCTATCAATCATCGGAGTTAAATCAAAATTAATTTACAAATATGATAAACTTAACACTTGTATGGCATAAATCTCGCATGTGAGAAGAATTTGTAATCGCCGATTAACTAATTAATAAACCGTGCACGTTTGTCACTTTATCATTCATTACACTACTTCAAAATTATATAGTTTTAAAACATTAAAAAATTAAGTCCAAGTACATGCATAGAATGTAAGGCCTTGCGTGAATGTTTTATATAAATTTGTTTCTTATTTCTTTCCTCATTAAATCATCATATACAACATTGCATCAAATAACGGCTTGGGGAATACCAAGGATAAAAATATAATACATAATTCAGGGAATCCTTTGGCATTACAACCAAAACCATTTAATAACAACCTCTATTATTGATAAGTGATAATTAACAACAAGCAGGTTACGAACTGTTTGTTTTTTAAGCTTCGAAATTTAAGGGCATTTTGCCAATGTTATTGTTGTCATCACAAATAGTTAAGATATTTCTTGTGCTCCCTGCATAACCTATTTTCTGCTAGACTGTTTTCAATTATGCTGAAATCCATTCCGTAATTGCACTTTTATAATAGCGCGAAACCTTTGCGTAAATAATATCAAATTTGCATTAGAATTCACTCAGTGTGAACTATTAAAGTTGTTGAGACATTTGCTTAGGAGTACAAGCTCATCCGTTATAATTGTAACTAAGAGTTGTCATACATTGACGACCAGAATGGGATTAATTTAAAAATGTACACTTATTACATTTAATTTACCGAGCACACTTTATATAAACTGCTAAAATTCTTAGAAAACTAATTCCGCAACGTATTTATATTTCCCAGCCCCTCCTCAAATGATCCAAGCAAAAGCTTATGCTCAATTTTTCTTCTGCCGGATATACTGTATTTTAAATGGGGTCATATCATTTGGAAATATATAAAGTATCACCCCTGCTTTGTACAACGACGTTCAAATGTTTTGATATGACCGAGTTCTAAGAAAAGTTTGTCTTTTTTTAAAAAAAAAAATAAACTGTAAAATCGGTCGCCTATAATGCCTTCACAACAACTCGTGTGCACGTAGTTCACTCAGCTATTTAATTACATTTTTTCTTTTCTGGTTGTCCAACATGGAATTGCTCCCGTTTACTTCTCTCCACAATGTGTTTTCCTGCTCTTGATGGCTAATTAAACATCTAGTGTGGCCATCGGTCGAACCAGTTGGTGTGGTTTTGGACGTTTTTACTTGTGGTTGTACCTGATTGCCATGCACGGGAAATGCGCCAAATTGCACCCATTTGATTAGATTTTACTGTTTCTCGCCACCACCTGCTGGTCGACTGATTTAGTTTGGATGTAATTTAACTACCCTAAACACGCTATGCATCTGCTACACCATGCCTGGTGCGATCTAAAAAAATTAGGGCTATCCATAAACGACATTATAAAAAAAAACATGTTGACGCATGCATGCAGGAAATCATAACCTGCTCATATATAAAAATAAAAACTCATCAGCATTTTAAAATAGATATTTTCACCGAATTAGTGTATTTGATACAAAAATTCAATAGAAAAACGCTTGTAAATAATTTAACCCCCAATTTACGCGGATTTTTTTTGTCAATTTTGATTTCATATTTAAGTTGCATATGTTTGTTTATACGATTTTTAAAAAATGTTTAAAATTATGTTTATTAACTAACGCTGCCATTGCTACATGGTTAAAACTAATTATCATGAAATTGATGCAATATGTCAATAGAAAACTTGTCAACAGAGTATGTATATGCAGTCAATTTGCGTCAAGGATTCCAAGGCTCATGTTAAATTTTTTTAAGGACTCCTCGCACCAATCATTACCACAATCTTTCTCAAAAGTTTTATAAATTTTCTAAGGAAGTTTTAAAAAAAGGTTTTTTATAGAGAATTTGACGTGTTAATGTGATAAAATTCAAGCGCATTTCTCGATTTTTAAGGGTGCTGGAAATCCATCAATATGGAGACAAATTTAATAAAAATGCACCAGTTTCGAATCTTATAAAAGACTAATTACAATCTGAGCTATCGAAGTGAATTGAACGCCATAAAACCATCAGAAACTGTATATCCCATCTTAACAACTATGTCAATTAAGACACGTGATCCAGAACTTTAAAAATCCATAATCTAATTATCCAATTCAATGTGATGCAATAGGGCATTACCGTTTAAAAATAGTTCTTCACTTACCCCTAGTTGCAAGCTGCAGTCAAAGTTCAACCCCAACGGATATATGGTAGTGATTTCCGATAAACTGTGTCAGTCACCTCTTCACCGTTCACGTTCAGACTTGTAGTCAGGAGTAGTAGTAAGGACTGATGATAGTCACTATATACCGAAAACGAACGACTGAATACAACTGCCAAGTGAATACTATCTTAGATGATAAGCGAGCTGGTGTATCGTAAATGATAAGAGCCACGAGGAGATGTGATGAATTTTAGCAGAGTACGCGGCATTATATAAAAGGAATCCCTACGTATGGATTGCCAAGTAGGCCACGTGACCACCAATTTCCCTTGCCTCCATTGGTTGGGTTTGGAGGGAGCGCGGTTTATTGAATGAGTTTGCGAGTCACGCCCCCCAATCTCCTGTAGTTTTCTAGTGAACTTGCATTACTTGCAGGATTCCCCTTCTCAAGGCTTACGTCATTCAAGCGTGATAAGTGTGTAAAACGTGAACCCTGATAGTCCTTTTACTACTTGTGACGACAGACCCTGGGATTTTTCTCCGACGATTTTCTACGTATACTATAGTGTTGCCAAAAAGTAGTGTTGCCAAAAATGACGTCATACTGTTTTTTCTGTCCATCTATCATGCATGCTTGTCATACGCAGCACGCTTGGATTACATTTAATGCAAATCATCGTGTTTCCTGATACTAGCTCTCATTGTAAAATCCTCACTAACTATGCTTTAATGCTTTAAGTAGATCTGCAGTTCTTGGTACGAATCCAATTAAAATGAGCTAGAACCAATTGTCAGTGCAATTAAAGTTCCATCAGAATGCGTGTTTTTTCATTCTTAAGTCACAATGGGGTTACACGACTATATACGTAATTTGAGGACTTTTTTTCCCTCCTCTTGTTCGGGGTATTTTAATGGGTGGCGTGGGCGGTTCTATTAGCGATAAAATTAAGTAGTTCGCCTAATGGTTTCTTTGGGACCAAAATAAAACTATTACAGGTAATGTTACATTTCGGGAAATCGGTATACAAGAATGTATAAGGGATGAGCCTTGAAAACAGTTAAATTTTTCCAGCAATTAAATGTAGCGAATTAAATTTCCGTTTTTCCATATCAATCCATTTCCTCCATATCAATTTTGAAATTTTCTGAGTATGCATTCTCATATTCATTTTAAAATGTTTATATATAAACGGTAAATTTATTTTAAAAAACAGAATTGATTAATGGTGTATATATAATGGCCAGCGTTTTAAAATGCCTTAAAATAGGCAAAACCATGCACGAACTGCACGTATACTTTTGAAGTGTCTGTTTATTTCTATTTTTACCCTTCCCAAAATATTATCTAAGATCAAAAGTGATTGGCAACACATTTTAAGACTAAAGAAAATGCTAATTCACTTCTGATCTTCGGGCACACCTGTTTTACGGTGGCAAGTGATTAGGATAATAATCATAATATTAAAAAAACACCGCTTGACCATCGCTGAATTTTGTGCCAAAGAACTCAAAAACAAAGCTTGGGGTTACTGCAAGAGTTTGGCTGAAGGCCAAAATAACGACAATAACCTGTTAGGCAAGCTTATTTTCATAGATGTATTGCAATATCTGGCAAAACCAATGCAGATTTGACGTCATTTGAAGACAATTGAAATCGATGCCAAGATGGTAAATCCATTATAATAATATCGATATTTTTATGAAAACTGGAACATGAACAGGATGCAGGTTTTTTATTATTAAGGGCATGCTATGCGAATCAGAACATCTGCATATAGCAAAAATTAAAGAGAAAACAAATTCTTACTATATTGATAAATAGTTTGCAATTATGACAATAGTGTTTGTACAAATTTTTCAGTTCATTGGCCAGAGAATTTTATAACTGCATGCATGTAACTTGCTAGGAAAGAATTTCATAGATATACTGATTATATCTTGAAATTGGGTTAAAACATGCAGATCTGTAGTGTTTTACGATGTATGACATAATATTTGTGGAAACATTTTTATTCAAAAACATGCATGTTAAATTGTATATATATAGTTAAGTAATTATGTTTAGTAATTTCATTTTTCAGAATAATTGATACTGTTTCGAAATGATGATACAATAAGGAAAAAACGTGCAAATCATACAAACATAGGTCCAAAAATAGTGTGTCCCAGAACGTTTAATTACCTACTTTACAGTTATCAATGAACATGTAAACATCCGTGTTATTTCATTCATCGATATGACAAGCATTTTCTTTAAAGATTTGAAGAAAAAAAAAATTTTCATTTTCTACATGTGATATATGACTGATTAACCCTTTCTGTTTTGGTAAAATGCACTGAATTCCAGTTCCGCACGGACATCACAAATTTAACTAGGGTTAAATCTTACTCGGTGGATTTTGCAACCGGCCATTAAAAGCAAAACACGATGGATTAACATCGTAAATAAAAACACAACCAGAGAAGGTATATATATAAACAGAAAACTGGGCAGTTTTTTGTTTATCCGGTGCTTGCAGAAGCTACCTTGGAAGCGGTCACCTGTTAAGGATGATTTATTTTCGGCTGTTAATTTCAAACACCCGTCTATTAATTTAATCATAGCCTATTGGGAAGTAATGAATTGGAGATGACGCAACGGCGAGTAACCTGTATTACTGCGCGAAAGGTTGTCGTCCTGTTCTAAGCCAATAGGAAAATTTAGACACATTTTTTGGCAATCTTTATTACTCTACAATGATTTCCCCTGGCGGTCCTCCCCTCTCAAAATCCTGGGGAAATTTCGAGACGCGAACCCAACTCGTTGAGAATGGCATCCATCTACCTACATACGCACCTGGTGGAACACCTGTTGTTAAGTTGGGGGGAAAAAAGAAGGTGATAACTCTTCAAGTCTAGGCATATACAATATGTAGCATTTGCTTAGTTTAACACCCATTGGAAAATTACACTGAATGGAACTCTTCGTATCCACAGATTTGGAAAATTCGTAGAATTTCCCATCGACTTTGACCTACAACTGGATTTCATGCTTGCGTTTTATTTTGACCAATATTTAGCATTGGTTTTGCAGGTTCTAAAATGCGCTGTTTTGACCCTCATTTGGAGCACTTCCTCGTCCTAATCCTATAAATAACGCCTCTGTAGACGAGAATGTTGTTGTTGTTGTTTTTGTTGTTATGATTCTGTGAAAACAATCCATATATGCTTTCTGTCGCTAGCGGTGGAATTTTGCCCTCATAAAACCTTTAATTACTTTGGAATTCCTTGACCCAATAATAGGTGACCACAATATAGCAACTGGTTATCATTTTGCTTGTACTGTGTACACGTTGAATAGCTTTATCTGTCAGGATTTTCCTCTTTTAGCACAGAGGTTTTGCAGGGTTGCCGATTGCACGAGTGTTGAGTCTTAAGAGGAAATTTTACAAAGATGACAAAGTAAAGTCAGAAATTTTATTTTGGAAAAGTGTTGTGCAATGTTACTTATAGTAAACTTCAATGAAAGGCCCCAGTAAGGAGTTTTATGTGACACAAGTGTTGTCAGTCAAACTGAATGAAGCAACATATACGCGACAAACCAGACGCCATTGGTGTGTGAACTGTCATAGTAACTCTTGACGATGATGCCATTATAAGTATTGTATATTAACTTTTATGTTATTTTTTATTGCTTTGAAAGAATCTATTAATACCACAGTCATGACTATGATGGTCTCTGCATGGAAAAAGCTCGACTTATAATTTATATATATGTACCAATATTATATATATAAATAATCCATGTGCAGCTACATTTCGGATAAGATGTATATCGTCAATAAATTTCCAAACAAAACTAAGTGACCATTTGTCAAATTGCATTAATGACAACACCATTTTTTTAAATACTCTAGACAAATTTCTGACTTGTTTGACAAATATTGTGGTAATTAGTTGTGCGAGGGGTCCTTGAAAATGTAAGAAATGAGCCTTGCAATCCTTGAAATATGCTTGACGTTTTACCAACGTATAATTTCTTGGCCATCATGTCCATTTAATGTAGTTAATGAACACGTTATTGTTGATAGTCAATAGTGGCACATGTCATATTCAGTGCATAAGATCAAACAGGTTTTATAAATCAATTTTATATATAAAAAAATCCGAAATTCATATGTACATACTATATATATACTGGAAAATTATTCAAATCTGAATGTATAAAATGAATGTATAACCATGCTTAGCAAAAAGATGTCTATAGCAATATAAAAAGTTGTCAAATTCAGTCATATCAAGGTCATGATTCATGTGTTGGTTAGAAACTCAATTTATTCTAATTGTATTTCGTATTTATTTTAGTCACGTATTTCTAGAAAGAATTAATAATTAAATAGCATAAGGAATTTAGCTGCATCATATTTATATTTAGTCTGTTCAAACCTATAAGAATATGCATATGACATCACTTAATTCGAGGATTTATCATCGTAGTGAATGAAATGACATAAATCGTGGGCGGTGAGATACCATGCTCAAGAATGTCTCTCCCCCACCCCAAAAAATGGTAGCCATCCGGGTTGAAACTCCTCGTTGAAGTAGAATAGCATATATAATTTGAAGTTTAGCCCTTAGGTGTGCACTATACAGGAAACTGCCATTGTCTACCTGTTATAAATACCTATTCGTTATACCTGACAGGTAAACCTGGTGATGTATCCTCCTTATGGGATGGCATAAACCACCTTTTTTATTCACATCATGTCGCCATCAAATGGCACCAATCAAAATGTGGAGTCAGTCGATCAAGAAATTTCAAAACTAACATATGGAGTATCCAGAAATCGACCTCATTCCCACTCACGTATACCTTCGTCACCCATTTTGATTTCGGAGAAACTCATTTCTCCAGAGTCATCTTCTATATGATGGCAATTCAAATTGGATGGCACGCGCCAAATCTGCTGATGAATAACTGAGAAATTTACGAAACGTGCTGGAAATTTCTGGAAATGCTCCTGCCATATTTACTATTGCGTTTGGAATACGATGCATATCCTATATTGCTCAATTGAAGAAGCGTGGGTGTTACCAGACATGATGAGGATCTGGATTCCCACCTTGGAATACCACAAAGAACAAAGTATGTTCCTAGAATAACTGCTGATGAAAAGTTCTGTTGGTAAACTCTAACCTTTGGTTCACGAGTTTCATGTTACAAAAGAAGACATTTATTTGAATGTAAAATGGATGCGTTTTGAAATTGTTAACAATTGAGGATGTTTTAGCCTGAGAAATACGAACTATAGTAATTTATAGTGTATAATTCGTGAAAAATGTTTTAAAAAAAGTTCGATGTACAGTTAACACAAGATACACGTTATTAGGTGCGGAAAAAATAAACATACCAAAGTTTTGATTATGTTGATTTGAAAATAATTTAAAAACACTATACAATAAATATGAAAAGATGATTTAATTTATAGTGTAGAATAGTGGTGTTCACGATTCTAACCCTACAATTAATGTATAATAATCCATTTTTGAGCCCTATATATATATATATACACACACGCACACACACTTCAAAATATTCCACAACAGGTATTTTTGTTAAATTTCATAGCAATTAAAACATTCAAAATACAAATTTAGATATTTATAACATAAATTTGATGTAATACAATTTATATTCAAAAGTGGAAATTAACTTCTTTGATAACAACATCTCTATGATAATATTCTTAGAGCACTGCCATGAACATGGGAATATGTAGAAGAGTTGTCTTGGAAATTTATGGTGTGCCATAACAATTTTGGCTCCTTATTCAGTGTGCCTCGGGGGATTTTAGCATCATTTGTTGGGCTGTTAGTTGAAAAAGGTTGAAAAGTACTGGTCTAGCCAAATCTCATTTTAAATACATTATACATATATTGCGTGCATGCCTTTTTCCCCCACAAGAATATTTCACACAAGCACTAAGGGCTTTCCCCCATTGTTCCAAGCGCTTCCATTAAATGAATTTCATATCTTTAACCTCTCATGTTTAATATAATTGTTTCGTGGTGTTTAACTGATTTGATGGAGTTTGGTTGAGTGTATACCAAAGTGCAGGAATGGCAGCGCAATTACCTCGAGCATTGAACATTATCATGGATAGCGTCTGAAGAATTAGTCTGACATTGTAAATGATGCTTCATTTTTCCCTCATGCTTGAGCACGTCTCCCTACAACAACCAGGATTATGACAAATTGTGTCTACCTTTCGAAATGATTTAATGAGAAAATCAAATTTTGCATTAATGATGTATTAGGATTCGATCTTTGCACCGAAATTAAAGACTGCTTGGCAATTTAGCAAATAAGGTAATTTTGAGGTATTACTTTGTACATCTCGTTTTCATGTTTTTGGTATCATTTTCAAAAACTGGCATTTAATCACTGCTTTATTAAAAAAAAAAAGGTCTAGCCACCTGTGAGACACGTTTGATTAAGAATGCAAATT
>JAQGAE010006160.1:0-10435 GCA_034696685.1 Julus scandinavius
TGAAATGTGGAATTTTGTTATGTTTAGATACGTCACATGTTCGTAGCTTATCGTTATTTCGCACAAATCGTTTTTGTTGTCTCGAATTTCCAATGCCATCATTTTTTTATCCCTCTCTCCGTGACTTCCAATGGAAATGAAAATTTATCTATGATTAAAATACTGCAAATCTTTGGCAAGCATTCATTTTAGCAAAGTAGGCCTTCGTGCAAGAAAGCGTGAGAGGGGTAGGAGTGTCTTTTTTATATATATCTATTTTTTTGCTTATTCAGAGGAACCAGCAGCCGCCATAAATCAGTCACCAGCACCCCCTGGGGGCTGCCCTTTGCGCGTGCGACTGCTCATGTGCTCCCCTGACGACGGTTGGAGGAGGGCTCACCCTAAGCCCCATTGGATGAGGGGCAACGTGACCCGATATCCCATCCCACCGAACACTCCTTTATCCCTCTCCACTTCTCCCCTTACTTTTTTTTTGTCAATTTCAATTCTGGGGGTGAATTAATAAATGTACAAAAAAAACGTCTTTTAATACATATGAAAGATGTGTAACTTATATTTTAATAGAAGTACAAGTATACTGTCACGTTTACCCTCCACGAGTGCCCCTTGATAAGAGACCATTAGCTACCCTTCATATTTTTGCGACAAAATGGGGAATAAAATTTCACATATACACGAGCGATATTCAGTATTTTTCAAGTCTCAAAAAATGAAAGACGGTCATTCGCCCTCTAGCGGGGAAAAAACTGAAAACTGGAATGTATAAAAGAAGTGAATGAATCTAATCTATATATATATAAACGCTAAACTATGTATGTATGTATTGAATCTGGCTTATACCTGACCTAAATACACTCAACTTCCTCCTCCTTATCTCTACCAGAAAAATTTAATTATTACAAATTTAATTAAAAGAACTACATGTATATATATATACAGTAGTTGGCCTGCTTAAAACATGGGAACTAATCATACACGTTCTAAATGGAACTATGATTAGTCAGTTTTTGTAAACCTTGATAATATATACACATATTCGAACATTTTCTTAGTTAATTATACACTTGGACAACTTAAATTTTCTGCAGACATAAAACACACAAAACGGTCGTTAAGTCGACGACTGCACATGCCAAAAGTTTTTCGGTCTGTTATATACCATTATCCGTCAAAAGCAATCTGCAATTAAAAGACCTTCATTCCACGCGTTTGCAGGTATAAGACCATCTTGGAAATAGCTGATTACCCTTAAAGGATAATGGCGAAAACGATCATTAAAGGTATTAAGAAAGCGGTCGGTCAATGGTCTAGAAAAAAAAAGAAGCAGTTTAGCATTCTTTATCCCGATTCCAGAAAAGTGAAAATAATTTCCTAGAAAGGCAACCACTTTCCAATTACCCATGATGCAACTGCAAGCCGCCATTGCACCTCAGGTGGATGTATAGGCACACAAGGAATGAAACACAAGCACGTTACCCCTCATGGGAAAAGGAATATATAGTGGGGAATTGGTATAGGGAGAAAAAAAAGCAGGGGGAGGGCTTGAGGGAGTATAGGGGAGGGTGGGTCATTCCTGAGACCATAGGAAAGTGGTCAAGACAATAATGAAATGATGAGGACCAGACGGAGTTCGTATACCAGTGCCAAAAGAAAGAAATTTATGGACGTTTGTCAAAGAAGACAAGGGCAAGAATACCTGGCTAAGGATATATAAGGGGAGGGTTCAGCCAAGAAAAAGAAGGAAAAAAAGGTGGGGAATGGCATACCTTGAAAAATACTCGATAAGAGGGAAAACACATTTCTACTCAAATATTCACTGTTCAAGAAATTTTAAATTTGGAATTTCTCAGCATGTATTGCAGCAAAAGAATTCCTGCAACAGTCACATAAACAGTGGATTAATGTGAAAAACTACGGGATTCCCCCCGAAATGAAATTATCAACTTTCCTGACTTTTCCAGCTTTTAAAACAATTTTCTCTGACCACCTCTGCAATTGGAAACACAAAAACTATGCAAGGAATGCTACATTTATTATACTTATTAAATATTCAAATGGAAGCAGACATTTTTGACTAAATTGAGTTAAAATTGGAATTCCTAAGATAACAATAAGTTGTGAATTTTTTCAGCACATTTCAAGCACAATTCCCGAATTTTCAAGGGTAGTAAAACTTCAAGCACATTTCCAGAATTTCCACGTGTAAGCGCTTCGAAAAAAAAAGTTCATATATATAGACAACTTAATTTTTCTTTAACCCTTCTATATCCGCCGGATATAAAAGAGGTTCACTGTACAAGATTCGATATACAAGTAACTATACGTTGTAATATGCACCATGTGCAAATGGTATACAACCGTGGCTGCAACTTGCAATCCAAGTTTGGGCTAATCCACAAAACAAATAGTAACAAAAGACGTCAACGGGATCTCCCTCGAGACGCCACAAAATTACACAAAGTGTTGTCTTGGCTAAATTCAAATTAAATTAAAAGGCGGACTCCGATCAGCAGATGGGATCCACAATTAGAGGATGATATTAAAATGAGTTTATTGATCGTCCTGCACCCTGCAGCCGGCGGACCCACGGAGCACGCCCAATAACCATAAAAAACCGGACTTTTTTCTTACGCCGCGCATGCGTATACTTCACCAATGGCTCTGCAGGGCGATTGGAATTGTTGTTCGGGTTTTTTTTACCGAAAGTAGTATTAAAATAATTAGAAATGCTTATTTCCATATTCAATCGAACGCGGGAATTGCACTGGATCTCTTGGCAATTAAAATATATCCAGGCTTGCAATAACAATTTCACGAGGGAGTCGTGAAAGTGAAAAGTTTCATGCATGCAGTTACTTAGAAAGTAGTACAGGACTAGACTGTTAATGGAATTAAAAAATTTCGATTCCCATATGACTTTAGGAATAATGAATTTGCGTAAACAAAAAGGTAATGAATTAACGGAATACGACTGTTTTCGATATCTGCATAAAATGTAATTTGACGAGTACGCCATTAAGAACCATGAAATTCAGCACTTAGCACGAAGCGCCACCTGCAGTACAGAATCGAAAAAAATAGACTTTTTGGATTATGAAGTTGAATTTAAGTTTAAACAAATTTCATATAATATATGCATAGGGACCTGCACGTGAAAGGCTGCATGGTAAAGCCAACCAGAGACGCAGTTGTCGGAAAATGTGACTCTGCGCAAGCGCACAAACACGTGACCAACATGGTTGCGTGCGCAGATTTACAATTTTTGACAACGCATAGTACAAAACAAAACTTTTAAACTCATGTTTTTGCCACATCCAAATGTATGCAAGAATGTAAAATATCGCATAATGTAAAGCACTTGAAAATGTATTTGCAAAGTTTCATTTGATAACAAAAACCATTATGCAAATATCTTCCATGATTTGTTTACATGTTGAGCATGCCAAACAATTGTTAATGCATTCAAGTATATAATAATCTCGTGTAAATTACCTGTTTTTCTATGAGTGCAAGATTATAAGATTGCACAAATTGTATACAGAGGTTTATTTAAAATATATACAGAATGTAAAGCCTTATATAACTATAGTGTTTAAGTATATATAAACCCATACCTCGCTTTACGGCCTATAGATACGTTCCGTATAACGAATCAATTATTTCTGCATTGTGATTTTCATTTTTTTTCCCTTCTTAAACGAAGTGATACCCTTAAGTTGTTTTATTGTTAGCCAAATCCGACCTTGTTTGTGCAAATTGGGCTAACATCACATTTTTTGGTCACTTTCTTTAATTACAGCATTTTTTTTGTCCGTTATAACGAAACATTGTGGGCCGTAACTCGAAAAAGTGCCATAATTAAAAAAAGACGTTATATAGCAAAATGCCATATAAAGAGCGGCCGTAAAGCGAGGTATAGGTGCATTACTAATATTTCCATAATTTCTATTGTATTTTATCATATGTATATATATAAAACAAGTATTTTTAAACAATTGTATTTTATTTCGATATTATTATTTTTTTTTAAATATTTTATGAACATTAAATATTAATTGTTTGTCCTAATAATAAATACTCGTTATTTTAAAATTATTTACATATTATTTTGTATAATATTTTCCCCAAAATATTACATTATGCATAATGTTTGAATAAAACTTTATCAATGCAAAATCACGCATCTTTGTTGCACGCATATTTTTTATTACAAACATCATGTGCTCGGAAATATTCAAACATAATTCAAGATCTCCAAGGCTCCTCCCTTAAATTTCAAGCACCTCTCCCAAGACCAATTACCACAATATTGTCCACAATATAAGTCTGAAATGTTTGTAGAGAAAGTGAAAAAAATAAGTTGTATAGGTTTTTTCCAATTAACAGAAATTTTCCGACGCGAATAAGTATAATTCCAGCATATAATGGCATGCATTTTACACGAATTTTCAAGCAAAAATCCCGACTTTTCCAAGGTGCTAAAAATTCAAGCATATATATTTCCCAATTTTCAAGGCAACTGGACACCCCCTATCCTGTCTGAGCATATACTGGTATAGAAAGGCATCATTTTACCGATTAAAAACACGACTATAACTATATACAGACAGTTTTGAATCCTATAGCTCACGTGACACCGCAGAACTAGCCAATGGCAGCAGAGGCTCATTGCTAATCTCGTGACAAAGAGCGCATTAAGATGTTTCCTCGTTTGTCCGTGATAATTTATCAAACCTGTAAACAGAGGCTACTTACAGGAGTTGTTAGCGAGTAAAAAGGGGCAAATGCAACCGAATAAATTCTCTCTTAAATCTTATAAATTACGAGAAGCCTAATTTATTACGGCGCAAACAAACGCATTTTCCCGCAATAACAATAATCCTAACTTTTCAAGATACATTGCATGCAGTGGAGATATATATATATATATATATAGAGAGAGAGAAAAACCTTTTCGGACGAATGGGAAACGTATTAAAACCACTTTGAAAACCATTAGAATGGAAGAGGGGTCACGGAGTCATCCCTGAGAAAAGGGTTTCGGGATGACCCCTCGTGAACCCCAAACCCGAGAGCGGGCTTAGCCCTAAGCCCCGTCAGTCATTAATCCTACTATATATATATACCACACCGCGTGGCAAAATGATGGGTAAATATTTTGCGCAAACAGGAGTGTACACATAAGCTACCCCCAGAATGCAACGCGGCCATATTTTATGATAGCAATTGCAGGGCTCTAATCGACGCTCTGAAACTCAATTCAGTTAATGCTCATGGTGCAGACCGGAGTATAGCGAAACCTGCACGGTGTAGCACGTGTTGCCAATGGGCTAATTCCCACGGATCTGATGTTGGGGAGATGGAAAAAAAAACCGGGGGAATTTGAGCGTTATACGACCAGAAGCAACACGAGAATTAAAAGGCGATTTTTACGGAGAAAAAGACAAAACAATATTATCACGCCATAAATTGTGCATTTATTTTGTGGAGGGTTGGGATCTATAAAGTATATACACGATCAACAGCGACATCCTAAGATGACATTATATTATATATGGGGATCAAAGCTAAGCAACAACAACGTGGAAACAAAAGCTTCTGGTGACAAGGTGAAGTAAAAACTTTTCACAGAAAAATTGCACAAATAATAAGTGAAAATCCAAACTTTAACAGCTTCGGAACACGACTTATAGCTTCGTGGTTCCATCAGACTTGTATACAGCATAGCAGGGCATGGTGTGTCGTAAAAGGTCTACAGGTGTGCCGCAGAAATTTGTGGGAGGGTCAAAATTGACCTTATGTATTCTAATTTTAGATACAAAAAGATATATGCCATTACATTAATGACCATATATACATGGGTATATTACATAAACACTGCATATGTGCCATACCACAAGTAATAATTTTAAGAAATATTTTAAGTCAACTTTTGCTCCCCATACATCGTCATAAAACGCCATATAATGTCATACGTATATGGAACATGTAATATGTGTCACTAAGCAATTTTCCATCCTGGAAAACATTTTATATATAGTCAGCATAGAAACAATTATTTTATACAAAACTTCCCTTTAAAAATCGTATGGTATGCCCTGGTAATTATAGCCTTTGTAGAGTGTGCCGTGACAGTTTTAGGTCTAGTTTAGTGTACCGTATTGAGTATTATGTAAATAATATAAACGTTTAATGATGATGATTTCACAAGCATATATATTATTGACATGGTTATTTTCGAAATTTGTTCACGAATAAGACCGAATTAAACACATTAACACGCATTATACACATGATGTATATGCGTGCAGTGTTGAAAAAGTTTTAAGATTCAATGTTATCTGACGTCAACGATATATATCCCTCACGCAGACTTACTTGAATATCGGAAAAATTCTATATTCGATATAGAAATATAATATAACACAGCTACATCCGTCACGACATAGGTCCATTATTCATAAAATACAAGTTAATAAGTTCAAATTGTGTATATACCTCCACCACTATAAAATTGCAAAATTACATGTCTACTTTTAGACATAACTATATTGAAAAGTTGACCAATATTTTAAGCAGATATACACGCACAGTTTTAAGATACCAGCAGTCATTATTTTTGGGGAAGATCTCAACGGGGGCCATATCACCCTTGGTGCAAGCCGCTCATTGTTTATGTCGAGCACGTACCTAATTAACCGGTCAAAAACAACAGACCGTGCAATCGAGTGGTCACACTATGGCCATCTCATGAGAAAAACACGAAACTATTCAACATCTTTTTCATGCCATGCATCTGAAGAGCATCATGTTTGTAAAATGCAATAACAACACATAATGCATGAAACGTATATACGCAATTCGAATTCAACCAAACAAGGTTCAATGTCTGGCCCTGATAAACAGTATAATAATGGTTGTCCAAACAACCATGGCAGTTTAAAGCATTTCATGCAGATGTAAACACGCCAAAATGCAACGATCCAAACAACAAAAAATCATTGGACCAACGTTTAACCAACAATATTTTACCAACAAAATGCAAACACAAAATATATCATTAGGGGCCATTGAAAAACGAAGTCCCCAAAATTACTTCAAAAATTAACCCTACCCTCTGTCCACAGGGTGTTCATTTCAACCCAGACCCACCTCCCATGTGGGCGTCCTTAATTTTTTTTTTGAAAAGTATACTTTCCCAAAAAAAAATTCCTATAAATTTCCTAGCACCTGCCTCACTACCAATTCCATGACATGAGACCTCTAAGGTATATATTCCAGCATAAAATTGGTGTTTAACACATCCCCCTTTCACTGGCCTTTTAAACTCAAGTAAACAGAAAATCAACAAATTGAAGAATGCCATCTTTAATGGACGTCCATAATGGCTTACCCCCTTCTTCCCACCTGTCCACGTGGTGCCCACATGCCATCAGATACCCCATATACTCCCCCTCTTGAGGACGTCCTTTTTGAATGACCCCTTATTAAATATTTGCCTACATTTCTACAAGTAAGCACCATGAGTGCATTATGTAGATCAAATACATACTATGCATATTAAGTTTTAAAAAAAAGTTTATCAACATAAAACTAACGATTGGCAACTCTGAATTTTGCCAACGATTCACCAACGTTGTGTAAGTTACTTTGGATAATGGAGACGAAAGGTGTCACTGTAGAAATGCAAAACGTCGCCAGGTGTGTAATGACCAAAGATTTCCGTTTGAAAATCCCCAGCGCCCATTCCCAAAATACCTAATACCAAATTTGTTCTCATTTCATCGTATATATAGCGTTTTGTGCGTGCACAGTTTAATAACACGTAAAATTAATTTCGTCTGACAAGTACGAACACGTGTAAGCGCATTAAACGGAAGTTTACGCTCGGTTTAAACGACCATTTTATGTGTAATAATTAAAAGACCCTCTCGTGGGTTTGCGGATATCATAACTCAAATACACATGAAATGAACATCGGGGGCTCGTGCAACTCAATTACTCAAACCTAACATGGGGCTTAACGTCAATAGGCTGCGAAACATCAGCCGCCATCTTGTTTCGTGGTTCCAGCCACGCGTGTTTATGGCTATTAAAATCTCGAAGGACACATGCAAAAGTAGCCTCAACTTACGAGTATCCATCTTATCCAAAGGGCTATTTTTATAACAATGATTCACGTTGAACAAGGGCGCCCTCTGGAGCCAAAATATATATTTGCGCCACATGTAATATTAACATAACATTTTGTGAAAATGGCACCTGCTATAGATAAACATACAAGTATTCCTTGCATGTTATTCAATGTTATAAAACACGAATATATTTGATGAAACACGGTATATGTATTACTTGGTAAAATCTTATCTTTGTTTCGTATATGGCAACACGTCTATTTGAACTTATAAAATAATGGAAATTAAGATTTGGAACACTATTTTTGCTATTTTTATGTTTGGAATAACATTTGTCCAAACTTTTGAGACAGTGTTGTTTTGAATACATCGCTAAAAAGTGTATTATTCCTCATTTCGGTTTTCTTATCACACTATATTGCTTCAATGCATTTTTATATGTGTTTTAACTTGTAAAGTTTAATGTTAGCCACAAATATCACATGTGCCTAAACTTTTGCAACGTACTGTATAGGTGCTAATGTACCTTTTAAATTACCAATGGATGTAGCGTATTCATTGCATTACAAAAAGTGCACTGCAGTATATTTGAGTGAAGTCAATCTTTATATTTACAAAATTGTGTAAACTTGGCACGTTTTCGACTCATTTCAAAGTCTTTATACGTTCAAGGTTTATATGAGAATTTCAAGTCGTCATATCTAACAATTGATACAATCAGGCTCAGCATCATCCATATACGCTTATATACCACAGCAATTTAATTGGATTACAATGTGGTTTGTTTTTTCATCTACTTTATCTAGCTTTTCTAATTAAAGATATTATTAATTATTATCACAAAAGCATTATAACTACTTTTAAAATTTTAAAATACATTGATATATATGCATGTTATTGATAAATTGAAATCTGTAGATACTTGAAAATGTTAACCACTATATATACTATCTATATACATGAATAGCATTCTCAGAATCTCAGAAAATATTCTCAGAATCTTAATAACATTTTTTGTAATTGATAAGAATATTTAACGCAGATTTTGAATTAAGGCTTAGGTAACTCCTTATATAGTCCCACGTTTTTCTATATAAAACATGCTTTAATAGTTAATAAACATCAACCAACCAAATTATAACAAAACTGCCATCCATATGCTGCACAACATTTTCATTTTTTTGTTGAAAAAAAGGAGTCATCACATTATTAATATGTCGTGCTGTGCATGTCATAAGTATGTTGAAGCAAAACCAGAAGAGCGAACAAACCGTCCTGTGCCGCAGAATTTTAATATTATACGAGTTGACATGTTATATCGTGAGGCACAAAGATGCAATTTTGAAAATTAAAGAAGAAAAGCAAAGCCCAAAGGAGATTCTTTATGGCTCACAAAGCGTATAAACCATAGATGAAAAGAAGCATTTCTTAAGCCCGTGTATACGTAATACGAGTGGCAAATGGCAACAACCCACGTTGCATGCATATATACCAGTCACAAGCATGACATGATAAAGGTTTTGTTTTTCAGCTACATCAAAGTTAGAAGCACACACATAGAAAAAAAAATCAGAAAAAAAAAGATCACTATATAGTATTTTGTTTTAAGACTGGATCATGTCGGAATATATTATGCATTCAGTGCACACTGTAGGTGAGCTTTATAACGACACTCTCAGTCAAGTACAAAGAAATGAAATTATAAATATTCTATATAAACATACACGTGTAGCATGCAGGGGGTAGTAATCCCATGCATGGAATCGAGGGATCACAAATACCGCATTTGCGGCAACATAAAACAAAATAAAAAAAAATTGAATTTTTTGGAAAAACAAAAAAATGAAATATTTGAGTTGTTACAAATTTTACATTTTTTGGTGGTTAGGCCCACTCGTAAGCTCGTATGTTAGTTACTTTATAAACGGTGATTCATAATTCCATGCAGTGCAGACTATTTATTTTTTAAAAATTGTATTTAGACAAATGTAAACAAAAGTTGAATGTGTTAAGAAAGTTGTGGGGAAACTGTTACTAAACGTATTTTTTGTATATAGGTCCTTGAAATGCGAACTTATTTATAATTTCAAAACATTTTGATATTTTGTTCTCCTAGAAGGATACTTTAAAATTCTCCAATTATAAAAAAGTTTAAATTTCAATGCCCTTCAAGGACCAACGTCTAATGTTCAAAAAGTGCATAAAAAGATGCGTCACAACCATCTTAGCACATACAGATTTGTATATACATTTATATAAAAGCAATTTTATAAAAAGCTTCATCTGGAATTATAAATCAA
>JAQGAE010006161.1:0-10432 GCA_034696685.1 Julus scandinavius
ATGTCGATGGCAGTAGTTTAACATGTCGATGGCAGTAGTTTAACATGTCAAGAGCAGTACTTTAAAATGTCGATGGCAGTAGTTTAACATGTCGATGGCAGTACTATAACATGTCGATGGCAGTAGTTTAACATGTCAAGAGCAGTACTTTAAAATGTCGATGGCAGTACTTTAAAATGTCGATGGCAGTAGTTTAACATGTCTACGGAAGTACTTTACCATGTCCATGGCAGTACTTTAACACACTGATAGCCTTAACTTAACACCTTGATGGCAATAATTTAACACGCTAATGACAATACTTTAATACTTTAACACGTAGTTTAACATGTCGATGGGGGTAGTTTAACATGTCAAGAGCAGTACTTTAACATGTCGATGGCAGTAGTTTAACATGCCGATGGCAGTAGTTTAACATGTCTACGGCAGTACTTTAATAAAACGTCTATGGCAATACTTTAGCACGCTGATAGCCTTAACTTAACACCTTGATGGCAATAATTTAACACGCTAATGACAATACTTTAACACGTTGATGACAGTACTTTGACATGTGGATAGCATTACTTCAACATGTCGATAGCAGTATTTTAACACGTAGGTTACAATATTTCAACATGTTGATGGCAAAACAAGGTGTTGAATTGTAAACTTTTTTTGTGATTGCAGGAGGTGGAGTTATGGGTTCTCCTGGTAGGATATGTGCGAAAACGATCCTCAAAGATGTTAAAAATAACACGAAATCTAAGTATTCTCGCATTCTTTAATTTCTGAAAATGACGACGACCCAAAGAGTTTTTGATTAAAATAGATTTTTATTTCCAATCTGAAGAAAAATATTAAAACAATGAGTGATAAGGAATATAAAAACATTTTAGACTTTTAATGAATGATGATTTTGCGTACATTGAAGCTTCAAACCACTGGAAAATGAGCAGAATCAGCAATCTGACAATTGTTATTCCTGTTTCGTGACATTTTGATGTAACCGTCTTCACCGAAACTTCTTCCCCAACTAAAATTTAAGAATTTCATGTAGAAATTTTCTTCCCATCATCAGGAAATCATATGATTGTATTAAGAGTAGATTTTACCTGTTTTTAACAATCCAATAATCATCTCCAGCAACTGATCCATAACCGACGATCAAAATGCAATGATTCGTTCCTTGCCGAGGACAATCGTAGCCATAATAGATTCCTGTAAAATAGTTTAAAATCATAAATACACCGATGATAAAATTATTTTCAACAGTTTTTATGCAAAATCTTGTGCTAAATTATATTAGAGAATGTTATCTGAAAATTACACACTATACACTAAATATTTTCAGAAATTTCATTAACGATGAATACTAGTTAGTCTCTTTGGTTACATTAAATTGTGCCATTTCACTATAAACCTAACAAAATCTAAATCTGCACCCCTACCCATAACCGCGTGACAAACTATTCCGTACGTTTTTGTTAAGAAAATTTTGATAGTGATACCTCGGTTTGATAAATCTTAAATTGTTAATGTTTATCACGATTTCTAGATTTGGGTCACAATTCATGAAAAAATTTATAAACACTAAGAATATATGAATTTCGTGTTAAATTTCCTAAAAAAACAATTTGTTGTCAAATTTGTTAAAAAAACAATTTGTTGTCAAATTTGTTAAAAAAACAATTTGTTGTCAAATTTGTTAAAAAAAAAACAATTTATGGTTTAATTATTAAAACAAAAACAGCACTTGTGGTCCAATTAAAAAAACTTTAAATGGTGGTTTCATTTCATAAAACAAATTCTGGTTCAATTTCTTAATTAAAAGCATCATTATTGGTCCAATAAAAATTTAAAAAACACCATTTGTGGTTCACTTTTTAAAAAAAACATTATTAGTGGTCCAAAAAAAACAAAACATCATTATGGTCCAATTAAAAAAATATCATTATGGTCCAATTCATGATCCCCAAGGGGCAGAGAGAGCCCTTTTAATAAAAAACATTCTACTTGTCAAAAGAGGACTTACCACTCGAATATTGTTGAAAGGACTCTGCAGCATAGATGCACGCTGGAATGGGTCCCACAAGGGCCAGAGCATCCCTTAGGGCAATTTCGTCTCCACTAGGGGTACTTCTGTATCCGTCGCAGCTGGCTGCTTTATCAGCCGAATTGTAGTCACATATTTCAACCTATTACGAAAAGGTCAAAAGTAAAACAATGTCCATGAGTTGATTGGAAAGGACTTGTAACTCCTAGATGCTGGACAAATACGCAATTAACGCGTTGTCCAGAAAGCCACCTACTAATTAAACGTGAAATTGGGCTGCACCAACGCGTATCTCATATCCTGCCCTTAATGTTGCTAATTTCCACCAGAGGACCCATTATCACGTCCACGCGTGCTGCTCAAAGATAATGCCTCAAACCCAATGATGAGCAATGATCTTAAAAGCCAAACACTAGGCTCTTCAAAATTGGATAAAACCTATATATACATTTTATACATCGACCGGGAATAATGCCGGCTCCGCACCGAAGAAAGCACGGAGCGAAAGCCGAAAACACGAAACATGAAAACATGCTTCCAAAAGCAGAGGTGTAAATACAAAACGCTTCTACAAAGCCAATGGGGATAGACCTCTGGGACCCTACGGCGAAAAGTAGAGTCTACGCGGCCACATGTCGTGGCGAGGTCTATTCCGACAATGTGGTACGAGGGTCGCTACACGTTTACGCTCAAAAGTTTGTCTGTACACTGACTGCAAATTAAGCCGATGGCTGAGTACGTGCATTGGAACAAGCTCCGTAAAGTGGAAACACTTGTTTCCTGTGATCCTGACCACTTCATAGATGATCCTAGGAAAAAAAGCGTAGAAGTTTGCAGAAACTTGGTAAGCAAACTTCTATCGAAAACCTTGCTTTCGCTCCATGCTTTCGTTAGTTTGGACTAGGCTTAACGTAATGTTGGCGCTGCCCTAAATTGATGTATTAGCGACTTAGACATCATTGTTTGATTGAATTTTGTACTAAATTAATTTACGAGAGAAACGCACCACTACGCATTTCTTATTATTTAATTTTAACTGCCATTCATCGCACCATGAAACCAGTACGACGAGATCGCCCCTCAATTTAGGTGCGAAATCTCTTCTTTCTTCCACCTCAACATATACATTGGAATCGTCCGTAAAAAGTTTTGAATTACTAGACAGCAACTTTGGAAGCTCGTTTATGAATAAGAGAAAAAGTAAGGTCGCAAGGTTATTCCATTGGGGTAGGTTAGTCATGTTCTAACTTCCCCATATCAGCAACTAAAGCACGCTCCCTCTTACCCTTCCTACTTTCAAACATTAACAACTTCCTCCAAGCCATCTGGCTGGTCGAATGGGTATGGAAGCACCAATGGTTGGCATGTGACTGGAGTTTGAAGGGGATGATACAGAGAAAGAGGTTACCATAAAAAGGCAAAATGCATGCTGGGAAAATGGTGGAAGCTAAAACAGAATAGAGACCTGCATACAGATCAAAGTGCACGTTCAACTACTGACCTCATCCACATGCTGAGATGAGCGGAGTCTCGCAATGCCATCTAAACTAATCACTTTGTAAACCATGCATTCACCATGCATTAATCATGCATTAATCGTGCTTCGATCATGCATTAATGAATGATTATAATCGCACCTTTTTCGTCATTGATTTGCTTTGATTCGAATTACGTACATATCCGTCGTATGGATAAGTCTTCTCAGTTTCGATTCCTTCATTATTAGAGACGTAATCAAACGATGCTTCGAGATAACCTCCGTTGCAGCCGTTGTTTCCGTAAAGTATCGAACAATCCAAGATGTTTTGTTCACTCAGTGAAATAAGCTTTCCAGTATTCTTGAAGTTTTGTCCTTCTAAGCCACCGACCTAAAAAAAACAATCTCATTCAATACTCGAATTCACTGTTTTTTCTCACGAATTATTAACGCCTTTCACCCGCACACTCACTCACTTTTTATACTATTGGAAAAGCCATTTCTGACTCACTTAAAAAAAAACAATTTTGAAACAAAAAATGTTCAAAAGGATAAAAAAATGTCTTTTCTTTCTTTCTTTGCCTCTTTTAAAATTTGAAAAAAAAATAATTAAAAAAATTATTACCTAAAATGACGAAAATTATAAAATTCGAGTATTATTTTTCCTAGATTAAATTAAACCAAATTCAACTAAATTCAAGAAAATCACAATATAACTTAACAATGTCATAAACGAAAATTATTAAAAATATTTATTTTTTATTTTGTGATTTTGTTTAATTTAGGTAATTGCAGGAAGAGGAATATAGCTACCGAGTTTTGCTTTGTTGGTTTTAAATTTTATTTTAACAAAAATTTAATTTATAAATAACAATTAGAAATCAATGTCCTCTTCCAATATTGTTTAAAATTTTTTAAATAAAATTCTGGAAAATATTTCAAAACTTTTGTTTGTTCAGGATTGCTACTATTCGGCAGTAAAGGTCCAAATCAATCTCTTAATACAAGTAATATCCACGACTTTATAGGTTCAGCTAGTTTTTCAAAAATTGTAAGAAATGTAACAGTTGAAAGCCATGACCTCGTTCCTTCACCACGGAGGTCGTCAACAAAATTCAAGTTTGAAATTTTGAATTGTATCAGAACAATAAAGTGAAACACGAATGAGTTCCAAGTGCCACAATATAAAAAATATATAAAAAATGCAGATAAAAGAAATCGTAGAAGTGCATTAATTGTCCTTTTTCCAAGTATGTATAATTGGACCATCGAGACATCGATTAAGTTGTTCGGAAGCACCGATTAAATGTAATTAATGAAAAGATGGTTGAATTACCGCGCTAAATGCGTAACAGCTTCCGCAAGATCCTTGGTCTTTAACTTGGGTCACATAACCCGAGTCCCTCCAGTCGACGGAATCTGGGGCCGATACATTTTTAGGCATATCAAAAGGATGTTTGGAAAATTTTTTAACGTCTTCATCATCCAAATCCATTAAAATGGTATCGGAAAAATCTTCATAATTCTGAAAATAGGCAAAAATATTAATATTATAATCCTTTCCAATTAATCGAGACAAATTTAATATATACGGTATATGAATTCTTTAAAGCCGTTTCTCCACCAAGAGTATCGTGAAGCAGACTCTCTCGGTTTGTTGAAACAAATTTGTAAAAATGTCTGCTAACCAGTTTTGTTTCAGCAAACTTATGACGCGTTTTCTAATCTAGAATCGAGAGTCTAGGCTCATTTTCACGATCGCTCGGATAGCGGTCTAGATCGAAGGAAAAAAATCAGTCGGCCGACGGCTCAGCCGTCAGCCATCGGCTAAATTGAGACCTGATCTGACATTGTGCAGATGAACTGTTTTTAAATATCAATATCTAAATGTAGATATGTATTATAGACATGTTTTTAGAAATGTAGATCGTCTGCAATGCGCGGGTCTAAAATTGTGCAGACGGTAGCGAACCTACTTTGGTAGGAGCGCCATAAACACGACACATTGAATCCGGCTTTTTTAGTCTTTTGGTGGAGACACTTCGGCTTCATTATCATTTTTGTGACTTCCTGGTTTTCAGTTTGTGTTTTTTGTTTGTGTATGTGGATTCCAGACTCATTTTGCATAATACCCTTGGTGGAGACGCGGCTTTATGGATGTATGGATACATAGTTTCTGAAACGACTTTAAGGGGATTGAGCACTACTCTTGTAGCAGTCTAGAACAAATGTTCAATCTAGTAAAATGTTACAGAAAAAAGGCTTATCTTTTCGACATATCGATTTAGTCATTTACACGAATTGAAGTGACTTAAGTGCGAGATAAGTTTAGTCTAAAATCAGCTACTTAGATAAACTCATGCATGCATTAGTGTTTCAAACTTCAAATAAATCGTCCAATTATTATCAATCAGCTTCAAATCTATGGCATTTTTTTGAAATCACATATATTTTACATGTTATTTTTCTCGATTTATCTAAATTAATATACCGCAGATTATTTCACTTCATGTTGCGAACCGAGTAGCCAAGTTGGTTATTTTCACGTCATTTTTGTTGGTCTCAAAGACGTCAATTCTTGCCAAAAAAGTACCAAAAAATGTTCCTCCTCAAGACATCTTTTAACCAAAAAATGACGTCATTATAACCAGAAAATGTCTTCTTGACCTAAAAATTACCAAAAAATTGCCAAAAAAGTCTGTTTTGCCAAATAATGACCTCAAAATGATGGCATTTTGACAAAATAATGACCACAATATGAGGCCTGTTTGACCAAAAAATTACCAAAATAGTATATAAAATCTTTTATGACCAAATAACGACCACAAAATGATGGCTTTTTGACCAAACAATTGCCAAAAAAACTCCTTTTGACCAAATAATAACCACACAATTATGGCTTTTGACATCTTTTTGACCAAAAAATGATCATAAAATTGTCATTTTGACCAAAAAATTGATAAAAATGTTTTTATGACCAATGACCACAAAATGATGGCTTTTTAACCAAACAATTGCCAAAAAGGTCTTTTCGACTAAATAATGACCACGAAATGATGGATTTTTTATCAAAACATGATGTCATTATGAGCAAAAAATTACGTCTTTGTGACTAAATTGTGACTTCATTTTTGACATATTGAAGAAGTTGATTTGATGTACATGATAAAACTACTTGACATGGCATATGGACTAGGACCATTTCTTCCTGGTCTTTACATAGTCTAATTCCATTCTAGATGCATTTCATTTTTGTAGGGTTTATGTCAACATAATAATTATTATTCACTACAATCTCTCGAACTATAAATAACTTTTCGAATATACATTTTATCCTTACATATTTCTCAAAATAGCTACATCTAAAAGTAATAAAAAAAACTTACCAAATCGCTGTGTTGATTTAAACCCAAAGTGAACTTAAATTTTCCTTCTTTATACAAAAGATTGTGCTTTTCAATTTTTTGTAAATTTTCTAGAAAAGCTTCCATGTGTTCACTATCATCATCCGAATCTTGATATACTTTGCCTAAATATGAATTCCGGATTAAAATATACGAATATAAACCATATTATACAGTTTGGACCAGAATGAGAATGGGCTGTTTGCATCAAATCAACTGTTTTCGTCTTCATTAGCGAATCAATTATTTCTGCATTGTGATTTTCATTTTTTTTCCTTCTTAAACGAAGTGTGAAACACATGTTGTTTTATAAATTAATGAAAAATGCATAAGATTTTTATAAATCAATGAAAAATGCATAAGATTTTTTATAAATTAATGAAAAATGCATAAGATTTTTATAAATTAAAGAAAAATGCATAAGATTTTTATAAATTAATGAAAAATGCAATTTTAACCATATTGTCTAACATTTAAAAGGGCTACTTTGATAAGGGGCCTAGTGCCCATTGGTCAAGCTGACATTTTGGCCAGTCCGCATATATCTAAATCTATATATGTATTAATCATAAGTTATATATACCATATTTTAATTTGAATGCTTCCCATTCTTTCATCTGCTTTGTAGAATTTGCAGTAACCAAAGTTATTTGAAAGCACAAGATGACAAATAGAAATGTCCGCATTTTGGATATATTCTGTATATATATATAAAAAAGGGGGGTAAAAATGATAAAGTGAAATTTGAAACATATATTTGTGACATAAAAGTAACTTACCTTCTTAAAAGCTGTTGCCTGTAAAAAGTAGTTGTTGCTGATACGAGTTTCTGCAACCTGTCTAAAACAGCTTTCTCCACCCTTGTCCAATATATACTTTTTTTCAATGTCCTGCAACCTTCATGATTTCAATCAGATCGTTAAAAATCCTTCACTCATATCGATGTTGTTTGTTGTTTCAATTTCTATTGTTTGTTTCCATGTTTGATTTCTAAGATATGCACGTACTTTTTTGAAGGTAACTAATTCAGTAAATGTGACAAAAAAATGGAGGACAAACAGCGATCGATTCCAAGGCGATTTTTAAAACACAAAATGTCTAAGCAATTCTTGAATTTGAGATCCACCCATTTTTCTTAAAAGGGCCCCCCACCCAAAAAAATAAATCGATATGTTTTCGTTTTCGTGACATGTTTCCACGGATAACATATTTCTTAGAAAACACATTTGAAAGTTTGTAGACTAGTTTCTAGAGAAATTTTACCAGTTCTTATTAGCATT
Source organism: Julus scandinavius (assembly GCA_034696685.1). Classification (NCBI taxonomy): domain Eukaryota; kingdom Metazoa; phylum Arthropoda; class Diplopoda; order Julida; family Julidae; genus Julus; species Julus scandinavius. The sequence goes on from JAQGAE010006161.1 coordinate 8,197, forward strand.
TCTGATAAGTGGAAAAACAGGATTTCTTAGAAAAGATTAAGAATTGGGATTTGTAGATTATTTAACGTTTTCACATATGGCTTTATAAATTTGCCCAATTTAAAAAAAAAGATTTATAATCATAATGACCTAATTTTCTGTTCAATAAGCCTCCAAATGAGGAAATCGTTTTTAAAGATTACATTATTATTATTACTTAATCAAAAATAAACAAGATAAAATATATTAAAAAGCTATCATTTATTGATTAGATTTAAAAAACTTTCGCTGAAGATTATTATCAAAATATTTCGAAAGTTGTCTGTTGAAAATTAGTTTCTCGAGACATTTTTCCTGTGGCTAACCAGTCCTTATTAGCATTTTTGATAAATTTATGAATTGTGGAAAAACAGGATTTCTTAGAAAAGATTATAAATTGCGATTTGTATAATTTTCTAAATTACGGTCATTTTTTTTACGGCCTGTTTTGCATACATTATTTCAATTTTCACATATGGCTTGTGTTTTTTTTTTAGATTCTCTAGTATTTTTTTAAAATTCAGATGATGATTTGTAAATGGGTTGATTTTTATAATTTTTTCCAAAAAGTCAAATTTATATTCACAATGACCTAATTTTTCATTTAAAAAAACCTCCAAATGAAGAATTTGCTACATTGTTTTTCATGATAACATTATTATTACTCAACGAAGAAATAAACAAGATTAAAATGAATTAAAAGACTCATTTATTGATTAGATTTTGAAAACTTTCGCTGATGATCATTATCAAAACTTTTAGAAAGTTTTGTAAATTAGATTCTCGAGACATTTTTTCAATGACTTAAAAACGATTATTTCACTTTTCACATATGGCTTTTTTTATGCATTTTTCCAAAATTTTCATAAACCCAAATTTATGTTCATAATGTCCTATTTTTCTGTTCAAAAAGTCCCCAAATGAGGCATTTATTGGTTTTCCAAGATTTTCCAAGATTTTTCCGAACACATCACCCAACATAAACATTTGTGTTACCACACTTGAAAAAAAACACATTAGAAACACTTAAATAGCAGTCATTTCGAAATTGGTGTCTGGACAGAACAGCCCAATCTAAGGATGACCTCAGGAAGACAAAGGTCAAATGAGTTACGTGCATCGGCCAAAGGTCAAAAAGTGAAAGGTGTAGACACGTGTCATCGCGCATTTTATTCCCTAGGTGGCGCTGCTGGTCATTTTCTCATTCGCTCTTTGTGTTTGCCTCCAGTTGGACGTTTGTTTGCTCGCGTTGTGTTTGTCAAAACAGTTTTATGATTAATTTGTTATGTACGTGACGAAATTTGCCATTTTTACAAAATGAAGTCCACGTGCTGCAAAAATCAACCGATCAATGGACGGATGCGGCGTCAAGAAAACGGTATGAAACACTCTATATTTTACAAAAATAACAGATTAATTTATGTTGATGACAGTATTATAACGTGTTGATGATAATATTTTAACACATCGATAACAGTACTATATATTACGTCAATGACAGTATACTATAACACTTCCATGGCAGTACTATAACACGTTGATGGCAGTACTATAACACGTCGAAGGCAGTGTTATAACACGTCCATGGCAGTTCTATAACACGTTCATAGCAGTACTATAACACGTCAATGGCAATAGTATAACACGTTCATGGCAGTACTATAACACGTCGATGGCAATAGTATAACACGTTCATGGCGGTACTTTAACACGTCGATGGCAGTACTATAACACGTTCATGGCAGTACTTTAACACGTCAATGACAGTACTATAACACGTTCATGGCAGTACTTTAACACGTCAATGACAGTACTATAACACGTCGATGGCGGTACTGTAACATGTCGATGACAGTAATGTAACACGTCGATGACAGTACTGCAACATGTTGATGACAGTACTGCAGCATGTTGATGACAGGGCTTCAACATGCAGATGGCTGTATTATAACATGTCAATGACAGTACTATGCTATTTTGATGGCAGTACTATATAAAGCATGTCGATGCCAGTATTTTTTAATGTCAATGACAATACTATAACGTGTTGAAGGCAGTACTATAACATGTAGATGGCAGTGTTATTACATGTCGATGACAATACTATAACATGTTGAACCAGTACTATAACATGTAGATGACAGTACTATAACATGTAGATGGCACTGTTATTACATGTTGATGACAATACTGTAACATGTCGATGACAATACTGTAA
>JAQGAE010006162.1:0-10432 GCA_034696685.1 Julus scandinavius
TTTTTTTTTGTATATAAACATGGTACAGTATAGAACCTGTCTAAATGCATACTCTTGGGACCGGTGAAAAATATGATCAAGACAGGTTATGCATTTATACAGGTTCATTTATACACGGGTTACCAAGTCGGGACCAGCACATTTTATGCATTTAGAAAGGTTATTGATTTACACAAGATGCATTTAGACAGGTTCTACTTTATAATTCATATTTGTGTAAAATTTGACAAAATCGACATTCATGTTACAATTTAAGTATATCTCATTTTACCCACTGACAGTATTCTAAAGTTGCACAAAAATGTATGCTTATTTTATTACACATGTAGTACAAAATATATTAATAATTATGTTACACAATATTTTATTTTGTATTTCAGGATACTGTTTGTTTTTTCCGCATACATTTCAACATTTAACTGTCTATATGACATTGCAATAAATATTAAACATATAATACCACCACAACGTGTGGATGCTGTCAATATTAAGCATGGTTCTCGTACATAACAAAACACGTTCTTTTTTATCAACCCCCCGCAGGTTTGGAACGTTATTGCCCGCGTCATTCCATTGATCCATCTCATCAATCTTTAACCTTTAAAAAAAACCCGTTCCTCATATATATAGTATATCCATCGTGTTTTTCTAGTTTCCCAGGACGTTTCTTATAGTATATATATTTTTTTCTTGTATTCCCGAGGCTTGTGTGTACTTGTAACCACGCATGCACGTCGTGTAAATACCCCCTGTACATCTAGCTTTCCGTGCTTGTCTAACCCTTGAACCTGAACAATCTGCCGTGCATCGATTTTCGCCACCGGATCCATCTAAGGTATGTCGAGTTCAACCATGTTCGTGTTTCCATGGATTTCTCGCGCTCTCTATATTAAATCCTCGATGTTTTTCTTCGTATATACACCGCGTATATCGATCGTTGTGCCCCCTCTCTTTCTCTCTTTTAGCTCTTTTCCTCTTTGCTTCATTTTCGTTTCAACTTCGAGGGTGGGTGCTCGTGGATTTATACTGTTCACATTTTTTTTCCCAAAAAAAAAGCTAAAGGCAAAAAACTCGGTATAAACAAGAACCCCTAACTGGACAGGACACCTGACCGCCAACGATGAATTTGGATTAGGCTAATGAGCCCTGAAGGCACAATCGATCCGCCCCCGCTCCAATGGCATCCTGACGACGTGACAGATGATACGAGTGCTGCTGCAGCAGGTACGTTAAAGCTCCCAATTTTCTCATCAAATTATGTGACAATGTTACGCCGGGGCGTAATTACGTTTCATTATGCTAGAGTTTGATGTGCATGTGGAATTGGAGAAAAACGAAAAACCTGAAGGCTCCGAAGCGAAAATTGCCATTCAAAATTGCAGGTGTATATATGCGTGCCACGGTACCATCATTGCCATATGCCGGCTCGTGGAAAAATAACCCTGTTTTCCTATATTGTTTTCTCGAATTGACCACTTGTTCAAAGGTCAAAGGGCAAACTGTGACGTCACGTGTTACTAGTTCTATGGAGGCTCCTCCATCACGTGACGAAGAAGAGACTGGCCGCCATCTTGCAACGTCTTTAGGCTATGGTTAGTCACCCTGAAGTGACAAACTAGCAGTCACGTTGTTTATCATTCGATGCACATAGAAAACGAGCCTCATACATGTACTTTTTTCCAGTTGTTGCCAATTAGTATCAAACTACAGTTATCAAAAATTTTAAACTTCTTTACAACATCGTTTCATCATCCCCAAGCAGGTTCCTAAAAATATTTTTTTGGCTTTTGGTTACAGCTTTTATCCCTAAATTTGTCAGTTGGGCAATTGATATTTAGCTCAATTGATTAAATACATTTGACAGTCTGGTTGACAGACTGTGCAATAGATCGTCGTCGAACACAACCAGAGTTAAAACAGAAACCATATATATGTTCGTTTTATGCTAATATTTACACAATATCGAAATATTGGTTAGCAATTGGTCGGACATGGTACGAGTTTTGGTGAATTGGTTGCATTTCGGATTGCGAATTTGTGGATTCTATACTGCACGATTTGGTACTTTTTTTATTTTAGTAATGACAATATGATTTCAAAAACCACTAATCCTGAATTTGCATTACTGAATGGTGAAAATTTGTTTTCCATGTTCGTGTGCATGTATGTGAAAGCACTTTTTATCCATTGAAAATCCCGATATTTATAGCTGCAACATTATAATTATGTACTCCTGAGGTGTGATATGCTATATTGTATACGAGATCTGGCACATTGTGCACCTTTGAATTAAACATTTATATTACAAATATTTAAAATGCAAAATGACTCCTGTGTCCTACTCTATTTTAAGGAATTGATGAAACAAATAAATACAAAATTTACAACTTAAAACCGAGTTGGGAATTTTGTGTCACTCGAAATATATCCCCAGATTTTTGTGACTATATCTATAAATGGAAGTATTAGCTTGCATATAATTGCTTCGATGAATTATCACAGAATGAGGTTAAGGAAAAGTCAAGTTATTGAGGAACTCAAATATTGCAAACAATTTCATGGTCAATTCACCATGGCATGTGGCGAACGGTGTTAGGTTTCCCCACCCCTGTTCTGTACAGTGCACTTGACCAGTTGAAACAAGTGCATGCAATTCTCCCCATGTAGTATAGTATGCACACTTTTGGTCTACTACTACCAACAGATGGCGTCCTTCACTCACTTTAGAAAATGCTGGATCGGTCAAATTTCAGGAGGCAAATGCAACCTGAGATACCTTTCCTCTCTGTGGGATTGTCATCTCTCGATCATGTCGACCCTTTTTCTTCTTTTCGACCTAATCCTCCCTTTTTTTGTTACTGCCCTTTTCCTAGAACCCCCGATTCCTATTCCATATCATAATAGCCATTGATTTTTCTCTCACCTTTCTTGTATTGTTTTTTTTTTATATTCTCTTCCATCCCATATCCAAGATTTCGTGCACACGAGTCACTAGGGAATGTAGAAGATCTACGTTGATTACAGGAGGATTTGGAAAATAGGACCATCCTCACGCATTAACACGAATCCGAAATTGAATGAAATTGGTTCTTTGTGTCTGTTGTTTTTCTTATCGTTGTTGTTGTTGTTGCACTGCTTATTGTTTTCGATTTTCGAATCGAAGACCTTGATACGAATTGCAATCGTAATTCTACCTTTGCGGGTTCGCATTTATTACAAGCTTACTCATGGCCTATATATTTAAGGAGAATGTAATCTGCGATTATGGGCCATATATTCCTAATATCCTTGCTCGAAAAATCACAGAATCCGCTCTTGAATCCATCGACAAACTATACGAGCGTATCTAACATGGCCATATAGCGCTTTTTTTATACGATGAAATCTTTTGTTGATTTGCACAATGATTGCCTGTTTCGGTTATATTATGACGGGAAAATCTGGGAACCTGACCCTTATTCTGTTTCTTCTTGCATATAAAAAAATGGATTTCATACCTTGATGTTGCAGTCACGCTTCTATTTAATGGGAATCCCAACATGAGAAATCCGCATGCTGTGTATATGGGCTTGTTAATACCTACCAATAGCTTTCCATAATACTATTACATACATAAATGGGAGCTATAATGTTTTTTTATTTATATAATGCAGATAATTTTTCTATGTCAGCGTTTCCAAAATCCATGGTATTAAATTCCACAACGAACTATCCAAACTACCGTATTTCATCAATTACTGTTTCCCAATAATAAATCCATGTACAACCTACAGGCAATAATCGTCGGATACATGTATCAAACAATTTGAAAACATCGTGGTATCCTACATATGGATACATGTAACCAAAAACACATATCTGGATACATCTACTCAACGATGTTATGCGTCTGACATTTTTGGTCAGCTGAATATTTTTCATATATTTTTCCAAATATTCTACCTGAAACGACGCAACTGAAAGTTTCTTCATCATGTGCACATCGTTTACATTTAGTGTGCTTCCCTATTAATGTTATTAGCAAATTGAAAAAAATAATTGCAAAAGATATTCTAAAAAATGCATGTATTTTTTTCATATAGAATCAAAGAATTTGTTTCTGTTGGTAGCACTGAATGTGCGTCTTACAATCGATGACGTCTTCAAATTGTTGAAACACGGTAATAAAATCATTTGGTTGAACTTCTTTTCGAGTTATATTATATACGTTTAAAGCCGTAGTGAAAATAAACTGTGAAACGCTAATCAAGATCATATATGGTGTGGGTTGTTGTTGTGGCCACAATCGTTACGGAAAAAGTGTGGTTTCGGTGCCATCTTGTTTAATATTACTTGGCTGACATGAACGCTGGCATTGCCACGAGGCAAAGCAATGAACGTTGGTATACGGCCTCATATAGCTGGACATGTCAACGCTTTAAACGGGGTTAACACCTCGTACAACTTTTAACTTCCAAGTTTGGCACCTTCAAAGCTACTCGCGCTGCTCCAAAATAGTGCAGCTCCCATAAAGATCGTAGATACGAAAGCGTGGGTAGTTCCTCCCAACAAATTTTGCATTCACAACTGGATCTGCACAAATTTAAATAACTCCTAAAACGCCTGGATAATCATGCTCCATTTGAATTCAAAATGGCTTCATATAGAAGCATACGATGGCCAGATGAACGTGTTTTATGTCATTTCACGAGTATGAGGGCATGTGTCTCCTCTCACCCCCTCATCCTCCTTCTCAATCGAATCTTTTCTCCAGATGATAAAGGTTGTCGAGGGTCATTCCCGTCAGTTTGTTGCGAGTAAACCAGCCATGTCGAGGGTGTCCCATCCGACACCCATTTCAATTCGCCCTTTGACCCCAAGCTTTCCCTCAATTAATCGCCTTTTTTTTCCACCCAAAACCTCCTCTCTTTTTATCACTCTTCACCCTTTCTTGGACACAGGGATAGTCCCCTTTGGTCCGCAAATGTGTCTTATATGCGCTGTGTTAATACCGGAATTGGCAGTGTTGCAATGGCGCGCTTTATTTATTTTTTTTGCCCCGACATCTCCGCACCTCTTCTTGACAACTTTACGATTCAATTTCCTTTGGCAACTTTTATAATTTAATATGAGATGAAATAGAGCGAAAAAAAGGAAATATTTATTGTGCGACGCATCCCAACATCCTAACATCCACAACCTTATATACCTTTTTATTTTCTCTTCTTAAAATAACATTTTGGACGAAAATATTAAGTACTGGAGTTAAGGGGGATATGGAGAAAAAAACAACCACCTATAGTTAAAGAAATAGCACGTTGAGCGAACCCTTATCGACCGGTGGCGTTTTAATTAAGGGCACGAGATAGAAATTCCATGAAATATTTAGCGTGAAATTCCACCGCTAGGGGGCGGCGGGTCGAACGTTTCATGCCTTCGGTGACAGTTAGTGGCCTGAAGGAGGGGAAAGTTTCAACTATGCAGGACTATCGATTTTTGCCACGCTTCGAGGGCGGATTCGGTTAACATGTATCTGGGTTGCTTGCATGGCGAGCTTAGTTAAAATAATTAGTTTAGATAACGTCCTTTCCTCTTCCTTATGGCAAATGTACACGCCAAAGGCCTATAACGTGGTCTAAACTGCTCCATCCCATCGTCAATGTAGGTCTCTTTTGAATGGCTTTGCTGTCGACATTCACAACGTATATACCTGCGCTCCAACCCCTTGTTAGCATAATTTGAAATCCCTTCGAATACACAATTAAAGCGAAATCACTGTCTAAAATCAACACATAGATGTATGGAAGCATGCGGAATGTCTATTAACGTCGTGTGCCTGTGGAACCCCATGTTAGAATATAATGAAGCAGCTTGTTAGCGTGGTATGCATACCAAATGAACCTTCCTTTTGTTTCTTTTCCAAATCCCCTCCTTTGTATATTTTCCTCTTCATTCAAAAACGTACGAGCATACTATGAGCCTGCAGCGATTATTAATACAATTCGGGATTAATATATAGAGCCCGATTTCAGCTTACATCGCACAAATTCACTTTTTTTTTTACCCTGAAGTATGCAAATTAAAATGAAGCGCAAGTGCAGTATATGGAGTACAAGCACGAACACGTGTATACCGATCACTCTTTGATGGCTTGACGTCCATAAATAAGCCTTATTCCTGCACTGCGCTGCGTCACCTGGTGGCGTATAGATCTTTTCTATGGTACACAGACGGCCATCTTGAAAAAAATCATTGCTGCTATATACTAGCTCATACGCCACTCATGCATACAAACGTTGAAGGAATATTTTTAATCCTAATTATAACTAGCTTCCAGATCAGCTTCTCGTAGCGGCGTAATATCCTTCTAACATTGTTTTTGAGTCAAAATATCAGCTGCTTTTGAAATAAGAACTATTCCAATGGCGGCCATCTTGGAAAAAAGTATACCGCTATGAGGTTCATGCGTCGCAAAAGCAGGAGTTGGATTGATAGGGTTCTACCAACACGTGACACTTTCCATTTTCATCGTCTGCATCCAAGGGTTGTCAAGGAAACCATTTTCAGATAGGGGCAAATTTACGTTAGAAAGCACATTATACAAAAACTGGATTACGGCTCAAGACTTTCTATTATTTAGGAATACCGCTCAGCAGAAATATCATGGAAAACGAATTTCATTCTCGTCGCTTTCCATTTGCAAATCGAAAGACTTATCTGGTGGAACAATTTTTCAAATATGCAATGGTATATTTTACGAAATATATTCTAGAGAATCATATATATATGGGAAAATAAAATGTTATTTTCATATCCTTCAAATGATTCCATTACGCAACTATCAAGATGGGTCATGTGATGGTGCCCCTTGCTTCAAGTTACAGGGATACAAAACCTGTTATATTATTCGAAATCGTTCGATTACTACTAAGGAAATTTCACCAAAGATTTTTCGAAATTTTTAGGAATTTAATCAGAATTATAATTCCAATGCCACTGTAGTCTATCTCATTTTAGCAATTTCAGTAAGATTGGTACTTTTGCTTTTCTTGGCTATCTCGTTTAAACTTATAGCAGATATTAATATTACAATTGATGTATAGTTTCTACATTATTATGCTTAAGTCATCACTGCACAGTTTGACTCAATCTGACTTGGAAGCACGTATACGTTTCAGATCCACTTTTGTCTTCAGTTTTCTTACTGATATCCACACCACAACGTTCTTCCACATTGCTTATCGACAAGCAAGCATATAGAAACTGACATAATCATGCACCGATAATGGCGGATTATCAATAAAATGAGTACTAAATTCAGATCACCAAATTCGCATACACATCATAATCTGTGATGAGATTACCTCGCGTTGTGAGATGAGCTGTCATTATTAATGCATTTCAAAGTGAACGATGCACTTAAGAGGGCGAATACACGTTGTTTAATATAAGCTGCACTTGCATGCTATCGAGCTAAAAACTGGCACAAGAAATACAGCACGGCTTCATATAAATCATGCTTGATTTTTAGAACTTTGTGATGAGGTTGCCAACCCGGATTGCTGCTTTTCAATTATATATATATATCATTTTTTTCACAACTACTCTTTGACATAAAAACATTACGAGTGCATATAGACAAAAAAACATACTGCAAAATAAATGAAGTGTGAAATAATATTCTCCCCATCATTTATTTAGTGAGATTTGAAATATTGTTTTTAATTAAATTCATTCCTAGGCGAAATAATATATATAGCTTTTTGCAATTCGAGTGTTTAGAAAACAATCATCAATCTAAAGATTAAACCTGACAGGACTAGTTTCACGTGTCAGTATCGATGATAGCAAATGAAAATGAGGAAGTGCTGTTCTTTGCATGCTTGTCAACTTTGGTTCACAAGGAAAATGACCAATTTTTCAATATGTTAAGGGAGACAAATGGGCTCATAGTTTCACCAACGATGAAAAGAAGGCCAAGTACGTATACATTATATTACTAATCAATTAGGCCACCTGAGAACACAAAAGTTAAAAATGTGAAACATTATTTATAAAAGTATGTGTGATGCATTACTGAACTGATTAACGTCGTTATGAACATCAAACACATTGTGGCATGTTTTCAGAACAAACCATTTTTAAAAGATTTGGTGTACATTAAAATTCAAAATCTATTTAGGATTAGTTCAATATGTCTTTGATACGTATGTGTATATTTTGTCAGATAAACATTCTCATGTCATTGTAAAGCCGGCTCTCCACCAAGACGTACATGTATACGTATATACAAGTATTTACACACATATGCAAAAACGTTTGTCCTCCGGGTTTGTTTCCGCTGCCATTTTGTAAATATATGTAAATATCAAAATTGTGCACCTATTAAATGTGTTTAATAGCTGTACAATTTTGATATTTACATATATTTACAAAATGGCGGCTGAAATAAACCCAGAGGGCAAACTTTTTTGCATATGTGTGTAAATACTTGTATATACGTACATGTACGTCTTGGTGGAGAGCCGGCTTTACGTACATATTTCTTAAAATCTGGCGGTATGTATGTAATACATACATGCCATTGCTAAACGTTCGTTTACCACCAGGTGGTGCTGAACCGGATTTATTAGTAATTCTTAAACGATATTCAAAACTACTGGTGGTAAAATAGACTATCGAATTACGATTGAACTCATCGTAAAATATGTAATTAAAACCAAATTTTTCACTTTGTCGTGGGCACGGATTCCCTCATACAGGATTATAATTGCTGTCCCCAGGGGAGCCACTTGCAGCTCGAATTTAACGCAATTGCGATGAATCTCACGTATGCATCAACAGGTGAATCCCTTGCATTGTTACCTCAGAGTAATCATATCTAATGAAAAAAACGATAATTAAACCTGCGACTACATGATTTACAAATTCTTAAAATTGTAGACGTCATGCCTAAGTGCTGCCCCTAGAAAGAAAACCCAGAAAGATACCCCTTCATTTATATGTATCTAGCTGAAAATTATTCATAATGCGAACAATTTAACTTTTTTATTTATAAATTGAGCAAGTTTCAAAGTTAAAATTTAAAGTAAAGTTAAAACGTTTTAAACTGTGGTAACATTTGTATTATAGGTATGCTAGGTTTGTTATTTAAGGCTTTAAAGATTCATGAAATCTCACGTCGATTTTACAATTTTGATTTATGACCACACTTTTGTGGTTGCTTATATTTATACAAGAACGCCACCAAATATGTTCAAGAAGAGACCACATCTAAAAAGCGGGCTTAACACCATTTACATAAAATTGACGAAATTGAGGAAATTGAAGACTGCATCTAAAAAGGTTATCGGAAATTTTGAGAAAAGAATCCGGCAAATCCAGAGATTTTTTTACTATATGTTGGATAACCTACTTCAAACTTTGACGTGTGGAAAAAAATTGTTAGTAAAAACTGAGAGGCTTGAGGTGTAGGGTTCAAAACAAGTGTCCACGTCAATATCCTGCTCTTCTTGATAGGACCATGAAAAATGCATTTTCAAGGAAATCAATCTCCTAAAGCTCGAGTGACCAGTGTCCATCTTAAGTCCATCACACCGATTCGCTTCTAATCGATCCATGGAAATCTGGTGAAAATTAAGCGCCGCAGCGCTATGGTGAAGCGAAAGTAGGTGAGTGGTCACGCTGACGGTCCTATATTTCATTCTCAGAGGAAATTAAATCGCGTTCGAGATAAATGACGCTTCACAGGGGGTCAAGCCGGACAGGACGGCACGAAATCATCTGGAGGATTAAAGCCTTAATTCAAGAAAAGTGATTAAATCCGTATGACAAGAGGGGCCTTTGAAGCCATGAAAATACAGTAGAAAGTGGCACAAGTTTTTTAAAAAATTAAAAAGTTCAATGATGTCCAGAAAACTCCTTTTGGAAAATGGAAGGTTACATCTGTTCTCAAAAGTAGGCTTATGTGCAAGTCACGAAACCTGGCAGTGATTGCCTATGATAAGGCTCAAAACTAAAGAAGATTTAGAAAATTAGTCACCTGCTTAATGTACATACACAATGTTTACGGAAACGACATTATCGTATGTAAAGTACAAGCGCACTGCACATGTACATCACAATTATAAAATGTGCAGTATCAGTACATGTGCAGTACAAACTTAAAGCACAAGCACGTGCATACCTAATACTGTGCAACGACAATCAAATATGGTTGAATAGAGTATACAGTAGAAACTCGATTATCCGGACCTCAATCATCAGGATTCTCAATTATCCTGGACGTGCGGAGCCAAGATTTTTTTTTTTTTTTTTTAAAAGCACAAATGATTTTAAAAATGTACACGAAGGGTCCAAAAGTGTATATTTTTGAAGCCCTTCGGGTACATTTGATTTTTTTGGCTTTTTATGATCGTAATAACGTCTACTTTCCAATTCTGCAAGAAAAAAC
>JAQGAE010006163.1:0-10431 GCA_034696685.1 Julus scandinavius
ACATGTTGTTTGAACGTATTGTTTGAAGAAACATGTTGTTTGAACGTATTGTTTGAAGAAACATGTTGTTTGAACGTGTTGTTTGAACGTGTTGTTTGAACGTGTTGTTTGAACGTATTGTTTGAAGAAACATGTTGTTTGAAGAAACATGTTGTTTGAACGTATTGTTTGAAGAAACATACACGTTGACAAGTTGAAAGCTAGAAGATTTCTATTTAAAAACTAAAAATGTTTTAAGAATTTCCTTTCATTTGCTCAGCTGCTACATAATCGAATGAAGGCGTACTATAGAAATTCACTAAACAAGAACTGAATAAGTTCTTGGTGTGCTTGATATAAAACTCAATAAGACAAGAAAGCATTTTATTCAACCACTAAATCAAATTTAGGTTGCCTGTAAATGTACTACATATGGTACATTGCCTGGAGTATTTTATACCCTATAACTCACTCCTATGGTTATTAAGGTAGATTTAAGTGAACTGTACATTGAAACATTACGACTCCTGAGAAAGTTGTCTTGTCAAATACATGTTATGCTGCGGGGAACTTTCACTCACAGATATGAATTGGAGAGTTAAAAATGTAGATTAATTTATAACGTGATAAGAACATAGATACATAGATACTTAATACTTGTACAGTATTCATGCAATATTAATCTCATTGTTCGCTGCTTTTCGTTTTGAATTTAAAATCCATATTTTATAAGATTTAATATTTGCCAAAATGTACTCGTACTTGTGTATGAAAAAATAATCCATACTAAAGATGATGAACAACTATTTAGAAGTCAAATGGCGGTAGGATTATGCATTTTTATATTTTAGATCAGGATTTAGCTATCAGAAATAAGTAAAGATATATTCATTTAAATTTCGTAATTTAATAATTTAAAAGAAATCTGAAACAACTCAATTTTTGCATATTTTGTGCAACTAACCAAGTACAGAGTATATCATCTGTGTTTCAGAGTTTCATAACCTTACTAATAAAGAAAAATGTCAAACCACACCACATTTAAAATGGATTACATAAACTCATTTTGCCATATAATAGCTATTTTTATTAGATTCTAAAATTCCATGAGCATGGTGTCCATAATATATTATTTCCAAACATAAAGTACTGCAAATATTTATATCTCAGTTACCCCCAAAACATTTTCAAGAAATATAAAATATTTATAACATAGAGACCTAACATTAAAGCTGTATCATAAATATGGTTTTCTTATTTTAAAAATGGAGAAAACAATGGTAAATTTTTGAAAAATACAACTTTTATATTGGTTAGTTCCCAAAATAATGAATTTTTTATCTATACAATACAGTTTATTACCTCCTCTGCAAATACGAATGCTTTAAATAAGTTGGTAGCTAGATTTAAGATTTATGTGAAATATAAACTTTTGCAAAGTTTACAAACCATATATGTATGTTCCTTCCTTCACAGAAATCCTGGAGTTAGAATCTCATTTGAGTAACTTGTACATAAACTTTGTAAATTTAAATATTAGAGCTGCATTATTTAAATATATAGTTTAATTTTGATAGTTGCAAAAATCCAAGTACAGCTCATGTAGTATATTCGTGTATCTTATTTTCATTCCTATTTATATTCTGAATATTTCCATGATGCCTTTATATATATATATATACATGTAGTTGTATCTTTCATTCTTGTGGGGTAGAGGTTGGAGTTAGCTTGATTGATAATAGGTTGTATGCATTTATTTTAGACACAGAATATATTCCTTCCTTCCTTTCTGTTATATTTCGGAGATTCGGATTTGGGTTTTCCCCCTTCCCGTGATTTCAAAGTTAATATTGTTCTATTTAAATTAAACGTGAATAATGACTGCATTCGTTGAAAGTTAACCCATGTTCAAGGTACAAGGGCAAAATAAAACGCATCAGCAACACATACATATTCACGCACCATAAATCTCCCCTAAATTATCCATTTTATGATTCTGTTAGAAATGTTGTGCAAAATATAATAGAGAAATAGTGTTACTATAACCATATGAATTGAGCTTTGGGTGTGGTACCTAATTGACTGTTTATATTTATGAGCACACCTAACTGCATTATACATACATCTATGCTGTATAGTGTAGTATATTGTGAATGAACTAACAAACTAGAGATAAAAGTGCCATCTGGTGGATCATCATTAGTAGTTATTTTTGTAACATGTTTTATTCATGGTTGTCAAATAATAATAGAAACCACCTAAATGCCATTGATTTCCTTATCATTTTGAGTAAAATGTGATAAAAGTACATGTTCTTTTAATATTATTTCCCTAGTGGAAAACTTGTATATGGGCCATGTATGAACATGTTTAGCTATTAATATGGTACATGTGCATTATTAAACCATACAATGTGTTCATGGCTAGACCAGAAATTTTACACATCTGAACATAATATACATTTATGGCCATTAACGTGTTACTTGAGTATGTATAGGTCATACAATATATAAATGTCTAGAACAGAAATTATACACATCTGGACATATATACATTTATGGCTATTAATGTTATACATGTCCATGTGTATGCCATACAATGTATACATGGCTAAAACAGAAATTATAGACATCTGGACATGTACATGTATGACCATAAATGTGTAACATGCCCATGTTTATAATCCATACAATGCACAAGTTATAGACATCTGGACATATTCATTTACGGCCATTAATGTTATTTAAATGTCCATGTGTAGGCCATTCAATGTATACATGTCTAGAACAGAAATAATACACATCTGGGACATATACTACATGTATGGCCATTAATGTATTGGATGTGCATGTATAGGCCGTATACAATGTATACATGACAATTTGTACTGTAAACATATCTGTACATACTGTATTTCCAATATGGCTTATGAATGGCTAACTGTCCATATGCCCATATATGGCCCATACATGCCCATATATAGGTTTTCCACCAGGGTTTCCTTTATAATTTCTACAATGGTGTAGCCTTTGTATTTCCAGTTGTAAACTACAAATGACACATTTAACAATCAAAACGCATCGATAGAATAACTTGCGAAGCGAAAACTGTAACAGTGCCAATGCAAATTTGTTAAAAATAACATTACAACCAGTTTTACATCCTTTTCTACGTCGTTTTCTACCTCTTAAAATGTTGCATTTTTACCTTATCCCAACCAGAAAGAGTTTTCTGGTTAAAATATTGTGTATTAAATTTAAC
This sequence comes from Julus scandinavius, assembly GCA_034696685.1. Taxonomy (NCBI): domain Eukaryota; kingdom Metazoa; phylum Arthropoda; class Diplopoda; order Julida; family Julidae; genus Julus; species Julus scandinavius. The sequence goes on from JAQGAE010006163.1 coordinate 3,241, forward strand.
TGAGGTGCGTGCTAAAGGAAGTTGGTGACAGACAGAGGGTCAGAGTCCTAATTCCCCCAGGGGATGATGTGTGAATTGGTCGTCCCACAATAATCTCATTAAACGTGCATTCAACCATGTCATGGACCTTTCAGTCATCCTACTTATTCGTGGCAAGGGCTTCGTTTGTGTCAAGTGGACACAAGTTTTGACGACATATACAATTAATAAGTTGTTTAGTCTTCAGGTCATCGAACCTTACGAATTTTAGTCCGAGAAACGGTGTCAATTTTCTGTATGTTACATATGTCCATGTACTGTATACGGCTCACATGGGTGTTAAGTATTTTAAACTCTACACCCATGCCCTTGGCTTGCTCTTATACGGCCCTACCAGCTTGATATATAATGTGAACTTGGCCGATGCCTATATATATCTTAAGTAAAACCAGTCATTATACTTACCTGTATAACTACCACCTCGATTATGCGTCCATTATTGAACTCTATTTTCATATACTAATTTATTATCGATGAAGGTTGATGCAGTATTTCTGCATAATTGTGATTAGCGTCGAAATGCGCTGTTGTTGAACGAAAATTCTGTATAGTTGGCGAAGAACGAAATAAATGAAATCTTGCAGTTTGATTAATGGATTAACCCTTTTTTTCTTCTATAGTGCGATTTAATGGTGGAATTTCTCATTACTGGCGAATTCTATTTGGAATGAAACTACGGTCTACATCAATCAAGTTTAATGATTTTTTATATATAATTAAGGTAAGCTATTTTGAATTGTCTTAAAAGTTTGAATGTTTGATCCTTTTGTAAGTTAAGGGCACAATTAATGAAAAAACTTGATCGATAGCATAAAAAAGCATTATTGGATGTAAAATATATTATTCCTTCATAATAGGTAAAACAGATATTTTTCTGTTTACTGAAAATAGCAATCATTGAGATTAATGGGCATGACTTATATCCCTGGGGATGTTAAAGACGTATATTTGTAAAATGAGACTGATGCATGCACCCTGGATCAGTTGTCATGCGATATTACTATGTTTATGCCAGGTATATGAAGTTTGGAAAGCACTTCTTCCTGTTTACATCCAGTGATCTTGCTGCACTTCTGAGAATTGTAATCTGGTCTTAAAAGCCATCTCGTATTCCACTTTGAACAAGTTTCGTGGGGTTTACTGCACATGTTGCCTAGACATGTCCTCTGCCATCCAAAAATTCAATTGAACTCAATACCCTATAATCCAGTTTAGAAAGTGGCATTTTGTATAGGGAAGGAAGCGTTTAAACTTGAATCACCAGTCCATCAGATAATCTGCTTGTTAAAAAATGGCGTTAAGTGAACTTTCGTGTAAGCTGAAGTATACGAAGTGAACTTAAAAAATATATATATAAAATTCACAACAAGTTTCTAGGCTTTTGGATCGATGAAAAACGTAAAGTGTAAGTTAAACAAACAGTACTTTGATGTCGAATCAACTTTCCATCCTACTTTCAATGAAGTTGTAGCCCTCTTCAAGGAATGATTTTTTGCTATGAAACTTAGGACCCATAAAAGCGACTTCTATTTTCAATTGTCCGATGCACTTATTTTTTTCCACCATATTAAGTTCAACTTAAATGTTTTTAAATTTGTCTATGGCAACTTTCTTTTTTTTCCCTGAAGAAATATGAAAACATATTTGATGTCTCTTCATGTTTATGTCATCTGTTTGATATGGATTTCTTTTTCGTTGCATTATGAGCAGTCAAATCTCAGAAATATTTTCTAGAAATAAACATAACATGAACAGCGTGTGGGTTTTTCAATTTTTTCCCTCCTTGCATTGTACTTGAATTATTCATTAGCTGCTGACTCAAATAAAGAATAGGACAAAAATACATCTCGAAATAAAGTCTGAATAAATTTGGGATATTTAAATGTAATGGTATATGTCTGAAAGATGTATACTTCATGCATTGTCGAGTCGAACATAAATCCCCAATTCTTGTGACATATGTATCAAAATCAATTTTCTTCTGATATTCTTATAGTTTTTTTTCAGTTTTTTAAAGTTAAGTGAATAAAATCAAAGACTATTTTAAGCCAAATGTTCTTCTTAGATTTAAATTAAGTCATTTCCAATTTGCATCATCATTTCTTGAAGACAACCGGGTCTCTGAAACATTGCTCCCATACTTTGGAACCTTAGCCAATGTTTAGCATTATATGATATATTTTGATATGACATACCAAGTGCATACAGGGTGGACAAGAATTCCTCGCAACCTACTTTTTTAAAAATCTTATAGTTATGAAAATTCTGTTAATGGGGCTCTATCCACTGATGTTGTTAGAATTTAAGTATGACCATTTATTGCTGAAAATCCAAATAATACTTGGGACACATAACACTTATGACAAATTGGGAAAATGTGTTTGTATGAAATCAACTGTTTTTGTGTTCATTGGCAATTATTTAAACTTTGTACAAGGTTTTTAAGAACTTAGGGAAACGGTAAATGGTAGCTACGCTGCAGTACAGTGCTATACTGCTGTGAAGCGACTTACAATTACATGTAATGTAATAACGTATTTTACTGATATGAATTCCAGAGATGACGTGTTATGCAGTATCCCCCAAATCATATTGCACAATTTAATTGCAACACAATACATGTAAATGTAGGTCCCATTCTCATCTTTTTCTTAATTTGACATTTTGACCTAAGTGTCACTGGTTGTAGTTAAAATTTAACACAATATATAGTATATATATATATATATATATATATATACCATTTCCAAAAGTGCAGTATATCCACATAAAGTGTATGGTATGTATATGTAATGTATCATTCAGTCAAGTCATCACAAAGTTGACTTGGTAAATTTAAATGCATGCATATATAGAAAAAATTATTTGTAGAGATAATTAGCCTACATCACTAACCTTCATCAATCCAAATATTTGAAGAGAGGTAGTTTAAACAAATTACAAACTCGAGTTAACCTTTTATTCTCCGTAAAGTATTCTTTACTTGCAGCAAACGAGAAAGTAATTAATTTTGCTTCAAAAACATGTAAATAACTCTTAGCAAATTGCAATTAAATCTGAATGGCAATTCATGCGTTCTAAATTTCCTTTCTTCTATGTTTTACAATTTTTAAACCTGAGGGGGTGTTAACGTCAATATATATATTTAGTTAAAGATGAATAGCGAATAGATGTAATTACGGAACTTTAACTCATTCATGTGTATCCCTAGAGATGTCGTTAAAATACTGCAATCACCATTGTCTAAACATAAAAAACAACAGTTGGAAAGATAAAAGCTTAATTTTTGTAAAATAAGCTGAGTCCATGTTTAACACGTGCCATCATATGAATTAACGATTAAAAATCTGAATTTATGGTGCCAATGACGCTGTTTTAGTGAGTTCAAAGGCTTTATTACGAGTTGGATTTTTTGGGAAATTTTATGATCGTTGTTAACACATTCTATGCATGTATTGTTGCAGTTAAGTCCTTAAATGCAGCAATACATAATGCAGTAGTTTAAGAATTATGCATTAAATGTTAATACAATTGTTGCATGTTGATTTAGGCCTGAATATAATATTTAAAAAATTAAAAATTCAAGTATAAATATTACACGTAGGTTTGATATTGCTGTTTATATACCAATATAATGTATATTTACATAGGACCATATACAATATACCTATGTAATATTAATTCGTGTCAATATACATCTAGTATGTGTATTTATATTTATGAATTTCAATAAATATACCATATTAATACTTGAATATTAAGCACAAATTCTGAATCCAAGTTTTATTCCATAAATGGGCATAAACCCAAAATGAACCCTTTTAATAGGAGAGAATATAATATTTGGGCATACATGTAAATATGACATATTATGGCATATTGTGACCATACACAATTTTCCCTTCTGGGTAGGTTCAATAAAGTTCAAATTTTCACCTTTAGTTTTTTTTTTTTTTTTTTTTTTGCTTTTAAAGTAATTTTGGAAATTTATCAAAATCAAAACAAAAGAATACACGAAAAAGGAAATTTAAATTCAATTCATGGTCGAAATGACATTTGTTTGATTCAAGATAGTACATTTTCCCCAAATTTATGTTGTTTATGCCTTCCAGGTTATATTTGGAAAACAAATGTTGGCATTACAAACTGAATTATTTCCACATTCCACATAATTAAATTTAGAATTCTAATGTTAATTCGTTTAGCCCTCCAAATTTACATATGTATTTTTTTTCTTCTTTACTTTTTTGTTTCTGCCTGAAATTATCTTCTAAATTTATACCATTAATACGATTTATGATTTTCTTGTCCTGCTTTGTGTTACCCTCACGTTTCGCAAGGTTTAGGTTCATCAAAAGCATTTGAATAAAGCGTCGTAGCTAAGCTCTGCGTACCGCCAAATTTCAAAACCTTCGCAAATTTTGCGCTTCGTATTGATTATTTCTGCAAATTTATCCTGCATTTGACTATTTAACGTTTAAATACACATGTAAAATAAATAATATATCTTTGACAGTCAAACATTTATTAATTATATTCTCAATCTCTTGTTTTCTAATCATTTAAGATTAAGTAGCACTTAAACTTAATTGAACAGTTAATTGAAAAATACATTTGCAGAGATTCTTTTTAATAATAATAAAAAAGGCGTCAAGTACTGTGTTAATTATGCTGTTTTATAAACTAATGAACCCAAAAACTCACTCCATCATTGTTCATTAATATACAAGTAGGAACAAATTTTTAAAACAAAATTAGAATTGAGGAAGGAAGTAAATCTGTGAAGTTTTTTGCAGAATAAATTTATATCAAACAAGCTTTTTTTACATAATGGCCTATCAGAAAGTTTAAAAATTCAAATAAAGAGGTAATCTATCCTTGCTTTTGCATAATACATACATATTAAACAAGCTTTTTCCCCCTCATAATTTAGAACTTCCAATAGGGAACTATAAAATGAGTACGCATTAAAATATCGTCACATGCCAACTTAATTGCTCCTTTCATTCTTAGTCTTATATCCTTTTTTCAACAAACGGTATGGAGTTTTCAATTTCGATGTACGTTTTTATAGTAAAGGCCGCTTTAAAATTTTGAGCTAATCGTAACTTATAAACGGGTTTATGCAGGCACACTACCATAATATGGTTGAGTAGCTAGATGTCCATCATTTTTAAGAAATCAATATTGTGTCCAATTGCCACTGAGATTGAATCAAATTGAGTATAGAAACAAATAATCCCTCCCAACTGTGAAGTTCGCAGAAAATCATAGCGCTTCTGAAATTCGCTGAAAACGTTAACCGTATAGTTTATGTTGTAGTGTAGTCTATTTCGACGCGGATGAACGAATGTCTATAAAGACCCAATGATCATAACTGATCTGATTTATTAGAAAAGTGAAAACAAAATTTCATTTAAATCCACATAAATTGTCTATATTGAAATTCCTTCTGATTCAAAACCAGTGTTCAAATTGCTTTACGACAACCGATGTAGACAAGCACGATTCTGAAAATGTGTGGATACCAATATGTAGTGACTACAAGTATGTGGAAAAATAACGTAAGAGTAGTCTATAGTAAAAAATGTATATCCTGTATTCCCTTTTTCTTATAATAGAACGGCCCTTACTTTAAAAACGCACCTCGTATCTGTTCTTTTGTATTTAGAAAGGTTATACAATTTTAATGGGACTTCTGAATATCGAATATTAGGTTATTCATAAAAAATCACTGGTTAATAACTTGAAAATCCATCTTTTTTATGCTATAATACACGCAATTCAACATGTCACCATTCATTAATGTCGTGCAGTAAAATTTTATAGGCTCTCGAGCCTAAAGAGAGTAACAATGAAGAGTTATTAAACACATTCATAAACTGTATATCACATTGGTGTTTTAATGAACTCTTTTATTCATTAGCATATCATCAAGACAATATTTTACGAAGTCGACCATCCTTCCTTCGGGCAATTAAGTATAATTAAGCTCAAAGAATCCTAAAGTGAAGGCGACAACACGTGCATATACATATCTCCCCACTGCCTTTCATTTGATTCTTGACTTCCTTTCGACTAGCTAATTAGTCCAAGTGTTGAATAAGTTGCATAAATTACTCAGAAATGCCTTCAACATTATTGTTTACGACTTTCATAAGAGCGTTTTACCCTTCGGAGTACAACAACAACTGTGCCATGCTGGCGGTTATAGGCGTGACCTCAGGAACAATGCTTTGCAACTGACCTAGAAGGTCGCGGATGTTCGAAAAAGAAAATCTGCTGCAAATTTCGTTTTTACCTCAAGAATAAGCCCGGTTAATTCCTTTTGTTCACATAGGTTGTTTTTCTGCCTGTTGTCCCGAGAGCCAGCCAACCGCTCGCTACAATGATGTGGTAACTTGAGGTTAAAAACGAGAGGATTACCTGAAAGCACATTGGTGGGTTTTTTAGCATGCCCCCAAATGTAAAAATGGACGGCCTACTAGTGATTTTATCTCATATACAGCCATGTTATTATCTCATTTTGGCATTGCCAATCCCATGAACAGCTCTATGAACCTATGGGATTGCATTTACCAATTATGCTCAGATTAGTGCCAGATTGAAGTTCATGCAACTCGGTTCTTGTTTTCTGTTGCTTTTTAGAGGACAATTTGTGATGCTGTTGATGTCAGGTCCTGCTTTTTCCTTGGTATTCCCATAAGGATTCTTGCTGCATACATCGTAGTGTTTTACTGGTAAGTAAACTATTACACAGTATTGCACGTTTTGTACAAAATTGATAATTCTGGAATTAATAACTTCTACAAATTGTTTACGAAATGCAAATATATAGCTAAACATGTGCAATTATGAAAATACCTTTAGTAGAATAATGATATATGACACATTTATGGATACTTAATGAATGTACCGTATTTATATTATATATCCATGTGTTTTTTGCCATTTGTGTATACTCTGTATTGACATAAGATGACAACATGTACAATATTTAGAGAATATTTTATATTATTTATGTAATACAGTCGAACCTGCCTATCTCGAATTCCATGGGAAGGATTAAAATTTTGAGATAAACAGGTTGAAATGTCTTTTGTATAGAATTTTTCCATTATTGATTATGTATACATATTAAAAGAAAATACC
>JAQGAE010006164.1:0-10427 GCA_034696685.1 Julus scandinavius
GGTTGGATCAGGATGGGACTTGGACAAACGTGGGGTGCAACCATACATCTAAGATGAACCCACGTATGTTCATCCATTGCAAAGACCTTCCATGGATTCCACGGATATACTACCAACTCCCACCACACCAGACTAGAATTGACTAGAAGCTGCAATTTTAGTCAGATCAGGATGAGACTTGGACAAACATGGGGTGCAACCTTACATCTAAGATGAAACCTCATATGTTCATCAGTGTTTAATTATATTTTGTGTTTTTAAAAAAGATACTTCTACCAACTCCTAGCCACATATTAATCAATATCCTGAACATCAGCATATGTGTTAAAAGGGGAAATTTTTTACATATAAGTGCGATTATCCTGTTCTAGAAATACATTTTTTGAATTTAAGAGAAATTTTTCTTACGTGAAAATAAAACACAATTTTTCTGCATTTTTCTTAAGTAAAAGTGCAATTTCTATTCCAACTGGGTCAATAATTTCCCACAAACATATGGATAATATTGTCAACCTTGCGATTCTGAACCCTATCTCCCCTCCAAAAAATGTGATGACACATACGGTTTGGTGTGGGAAATAGAGTTTATAGGGTATTTCTCGAAGTGTACTATTTTGGCCATATATTCAAGATCGCCAGTAGGCTGTTATATGAACGGGGATACATACCCCTAAAATAAGTGCTCCAAAACATGCCGGGAATGCTACAAAATGATTATAATCAGCAAGTTAATCCTGAAACTGTCCGAGTTACCTTAAGAAGTGCTGGATATCATGGCAGAGTACCGTTGAAGAAGCCCCTATTTCAGCAAGGTTAACAAAGCCAAATGTCTATCACAGACCTTCTGGGAATTGGAAATTTTCAGTGATGAGTCGAAATTTAATGTATTTTTGTCTGATGGTAGAGTTAGTTTTTTAGGAGACCAAAAGAACAGCTGAAAACACAAAACATATGCCCAACAGTGAAGCATGGTGGCGGAGGAGTTTTAGTATGGGGATGTATGAGTGCCACAGGAGTAGGAAACTTGGTTTTCATTGACGGAATTATGGATCAATATGTTTATTTGAACATTATACAACATGATTTTTTTTAAAATGCCAAAAAACTGGGACTTAATGTCAATTTCTCTTTCAAGAAGATAATGACACAAAACATACAGCCAAATGTGTCAAGGAATGGCTCATCTTTATTGTGGATAAGTAGCTTCATACATCTTCACAATCTGCCGGTTTAAATCCCATAGAGCATTTGTGGGGTGAGTTGGGGAGAAGATAAGAACCCACAATGTTACAAATAAGTAACAGCTGAAATCTGTCATTACAAATGAGTGGAAATCAATTACTCAAGAAAGTACAACAAAAATTAGTTTTTGCTATGTAAAACATCCTGAAGGAAGTAGTGAAAACCAGTGGTAGGCACATAAGTTATTAAAACACAGAAGACATAAGTATGTTTAAATAACAATTTTAGTTGATTATGTCCAGTGGATGAAAACTTATTGGCATAAAAATTGCAATCTTTGTTTTATAAATGCCATATTAATTTTATTATTAATTATTTTGATAAATCAATTTGTACATTATTTTTAGAATGTTTAATGCACATTATTCAGTTGAAAGTAAGCCATTTTCTTTCTTGAATAAAACGTTATTGCAATTCAAACATGTAGATGAAGGGTGAATGAAAACTTTTTTGATGCAGTGTAGGTCACTTAACATGTGCTTCCTAATTCTTAATCCATAAAAGGCCCTTTATTTTATGTGCATTAAACATTCTAATAATAATGTACTAAAGGATTTATTAAAATAATTAATAATAAAATTAATATGTGTATCATGGTTTTTGATCTTTTTTACTGCAGTAGGTGAAAAACACTTCTTCACACGCCCTTGTTACTTTTTAGGGGCCTAGAATCATTTGAAACAGTTTATTGTACACTTATATTGCAATTTAGTGAATGCATTATGTGGCATCGATCTTCAGGCGCCTCAGGCGAAAAAAGGCAGCAATTTTCAGCGCCACCTATGGGATTTATGCTGCATGTTGGGCGACATTTTTTCTCCTTTGTTATCGTTTGATAGGCGTCACCTCGGGAGAGTTTCTTTAAGATATTTGGAAGTGTTTGTTTGTATTGTGATCTTTTTCTTGTTGATGCATGTGTTGGGCTTGAGCTATTCGATTGATCGTCGTCGCCGCCGCGAGAGGGCCTGGGAGAGACGCCGGAATGAGGATGCAGCCGCGGATCAGGAGACCATGGTCTTATGAAGCCGCCGGCAGTGATGCTCGAGGGGGAGTCGAAACCTTGGTTATTTTTGTTTTTTGAAGAATTTTATTATTTTTCTTTTTTTGATGTTTTAAAGTGCCCCCAGGAGTGGTCACCGCTAAGGAGGGGGATGTGGAATTCGGGGCCATGGGTTGCATGGCAGGAATTCCTGTGGTTGAGTTGGGCACAGAATGTGGCCCAGGTCAAAGGTTGAAACCCTTCCTGCATTCCCGAGCCGACCAGCATTCCTTGCGAGGTTTGCTGGGAAGCTCGGGGATTCAGGGAGGGCAGTTAGGTTTTACCGGTGGTCCAAGTAAGACATGGTGGGTGCATCCGACCTATCTTTTCTGTTCGGTTTTTCGGGGTTAGCGAGTTGCTGCCCGCGTGCTTTTGTTTGCCTTATGTTTAAGTTTTAATTGTAAGTTTAGTTTTTTTGTATTAATAAACAAGTTCGGCTCTAGTCCGCGTGTGCCGGTGGTGTTTCATAAACGGGACGCGGTTAGGACCTTATACACCCTTCATCTACATGTTTGAATTGCAATAACGTTTTATTCAAGAAAGAAAACGGCTTACTTTGAACTGAATTATGTGCATTAAACATTCTAAAAATAATGTACAAAAGGATTTATTAAAATAAATAATAATAAAATTAATATGCCATTTATAAAACAAAGGTTGCCATTTTTATGCCAATAAGTTTTTATCCATTGGACATAATCAACTAAAATTGTATTTAAACATATGTCTTCTGTGTTTTAATAACTTGTGTGTCCACCACAGGTTTTCACTACTTCCTTCAGCCTGTTTTTCATAGCAGAAAATAATTTTTTTGTATTTTCTTGAGTAATTGATTTCCACTTATTTGTAATGACAGATTTCAGCTGTTACATATTTGTAACATTGTGCTTTCTCAGTCTTCTCCCCAACTCACTCCACAAATGCTCTATGGGATTTAAATCTGGAGATTGTGGAGGTGTATGAAGCTGCTTATCCCGTTTCTATTTTGTGCAACATCTATTCGAAAATTCCGTGTCTTAGTCATGTGCAGCTCATTTTATTATTAAATGTGGCTTATCATAATCTTGCCAGAAAAGTTTATGATCATGTCGAGATCATAATATAGTGCACAAATTAAAAAAAAATGATTATTAAACATTAAAATTGAAACATAATTTTGCAGTATTTGTGCATTGTACTTTAATTTTTACAATTTGGTTCTATCTATAAAAAACATTTGACAAATTATTTTTAGGCAAAAGCCACAAAAATCTTGGTAGGTATTGTAATAAAAAAATTGTAATAACTATTCCTCATGATTATAATGACTTCTGAATGTTGGAAGGGGTGCCTACTATGTTTAAAGATTATCAAAACATAAACTATTTTTAATTGAATCGTCCATTTGAATTATGAAATTTTTTAAAACTTAAAAATCGCTCTCCTGAACAATTTGAAATGTCTGGCTTGTCACATTGTTGCATAAGCCCTTCAATTCATCGAAAACGACATTTCCAGCTGAAAAATTATGGATGCGTGAATCTGCATGCATAAATGTCCCAAGCACTACCATTGCATTGATTTTGCAACGCTGAACAACTTTCAACTGTTTGACATGGTTTCTGGAGTCCTCACATCACAATGATCACATCCTATTCAATGATGTAAGCAAATTTTACCTAGCGCCTGAGGTTTTAAAGATATTTGAGAGGCCCATGCAGACATATGTCCCACCCTGTATACACTAGAAATCTAAAACAAATATAGAATGATTTGAAAAGAAACTAGGAGGCAATTGGATTGTTAAATGCGCCAATATACACTATACGTATATGTTCACTGATATTTAGCCAAAACGCAAAATTGTCAAACTAGGATTTCGTTCGCTTTTCAACAGCTCTCAAACGATTAAATTGGAATGGGAAAAGTCATTCGAGTGGAAAAGCGTGTTGTGATGAAATGTCAGTATCAAAACAAGTTTAATGACAACGTATTGTGAAAATCACCGTGTTTGATAACAAGACTGCTTGTGAGTTCTGATGTTTTTTGGTCTTATTAGATGTCATTTTAGTTGTAATTAACCTCTTGGCTGGTGTTCATAAACGTGTTCTAAACTTCTAATAGCATGTTCATCGACTATCACTTGTCGATGTTTCTCATCTTCAACGTGATTGCAGGGACGGACACAAACTCTAGCATTATATACATTTTCCAAGGACACGAAAAAAAATTGACTTAATTTTCGTTTTGTTTTCTAATAAACAGTATTTTGATTGTACAAAGAAGACTACTGACAGTAATACTCAACTATTATAAATATATACATAATTCTTATTTTTCCATTCATCGGCTCATTGGCACTTGAAAACATGCCATTATTGTTGTATGTGTCCTCCTAATTCACCAACATCTAAGAATAAACACAACGACATTATTGCTAAATATTAATCAACAAACTGTGCAAACGTTCGTTAAAGCATTAACTTTGTTAGACACATGCATGAATGGAAGAAAAATGCATTTCCCGATATAATGTATTTTTTATTGTTTAGAAATGACTATCCTATGATCATAACAGTGTGATTAATCAACCTAAATAGCAATGAAACCCTCGCATTATTCTGAACAAAGAATCGAATGGGTGAACACTGGATAGCTTACATAATTACTCTCATCTGGCAATGGCAATAAAAACGACATTTTTTATGTGCAAAATTGATCTTTTTGCCATCATTGGCAGTAAGTTTGGGCCCCTATAGTAATCAACCTTATTGTTCAAAACATTATTTGGAACTTGCGGCATTGTAATCTTAGTTAGGAATGGCCATGAATCTAAATAAAATTGATGTCCGAAATGTGTCCCTCAAGTTGTTTTAAATGTTTTTACCCACCCTGCCGACTTATAGAATTATTCCAGGCGTAATCATGTATTGATACCCGGCCTATATATAGCGAATCACATTTTTTCTTTCATGGTTAAATTCTCCACGCGACAAGTACAACCTACCACTTCATTTCTAACTTCAGTTTCAGCTGCCATATAACCTCCCAAACAATACCAGCTACCTTTACTGACCCTTTCCCAAATTGCTTTATGCTTGCAGTCAAGTATACCATCACAATAGCGACACATGTATTAAGGAAATCTATACAACTATACTTCGCTATCGCTCTCTATACGGCCTTTCGCTATTACGTCCTTTTTAAATTCTGGCCCTTTTTCGATTTACGGCCCACAATATGTTTCGTTAAAACATCAAAAAAAGGCTGTAATTAAAATAGTGGCCAACAAATTTGATAAGTTACCCCAATTCGCACAAACAAGGTCGGATTTGGCTAACAATAAAACAACTTATACCAGGTAGCAAAGTTCGTCATTTAGACGTAATTTTTGTTGGTTAAAAAGACGTCATTTTTTACCAAAAAAATGACCAAAAATTGACGTGAAAATGTCAATCCAAAATGACGTCATTTTATACCAAATCAAAGTGGGGGGGGGATGCTGATATTCAAAAAGTACACCTGCCCCCCTCCAACATTTGGCAAGGGTGTATCCATCTAAATTCTCACCCCCCTTGTTTGTAGTAACCTTTCATTTATTATTCATATATTTAGGCCTAGGATATTAGGACTTAATTAAAGTCTTATTTAGGGCCTGATTAAGGCACAAGTATGGTTTTGGTTACCTCAATTATTTTGAAAATAATTGATGGTATTCAGGCTATCCTCCCAAAATCATGAATTTCTTAAATTTTATTTTGTGTTGCCATAGCATCAAGCCATAGCAACTGAATTTTATACTTGTTCAACTTGTAGGTCTATACCCAAACTGTGCTGCATGGTTATATTTGCAAAAAAAATCGTAATTAGCGTTACAATTCATAGAATATATACATCTAACTTGTTTATTTAGTTAGATTAATATATTTGAGAAATAAATAAATCATAATATGCATCATTACTTGAACATTAATTCTCGGAAAACGAAAATATAATATGAACACTTTCAGCAGATTGTCAGCTAAAAATGAAGTGACCTACTTTTTCACTTAGGCCCCCCAATAAGTTACACAGACATGCATTTCTGCCATTTTCTCAATAAAAATAAGCATAAATCACATTGATCTAAATCAGGCCATAATTAGCTGATCTAGGTTGAGGGAATGATCAGGGCCTTAACTTTGGAAAATGCCTAGGGCCTTCCATAAAAGAGTGCAAGCTTAACTTTAAGCTAATTAAACTTAAATAGCTAATTAAGCATAATTGATCAGGATCCTATGGCTTTGGAAAATGCCTAGTGCGCCCCTTTATGGCGGGCCCTAGGCATTTTTCAAAGCTATAGGACTAATAAATTGAGCTTAAATTCAAGCTAGCACCCCTTTATGGCGGCCCCTAATCAGGTAACACACAACATTGGCCCAATCGTTGGATTTTAGTTGGCACCGTTGGTGAATTATTGATAGTTGGCTGCCAACATTGGCTCAATGTTGCAAATTAGTGGAGTTGCCAATGATAGGTTTTATGTCGGCATTAAACATTTGGCCAATGTTTTTGTCTGGTGCATTTGCCAATCATCAGTTTTATGTCTGCATTAAATGTTTGGCTAACGTTTTTGCCTAATGCAGTTGCCAATCATTGGTTTTATGTTGGCATTAATGTTTGGAAAACATTTTTGTCTAGTGCATTTGCCAATCGTCAGTTTTATGTTGGCATTAAACGTTTAGCCAACATTTTCGTCTGGTGCATTTGCCAATCGTCAGTTTTATGTTGGCATTAAACGCTTGGCCAACATTTTCGTCTGGTGCATTTGCCAATCGTCAGTTTTATGTTGGCATTAAACGTTTGGCTAACATTCTCATCTGATGCATTTGCCAATCGTCAGTGCTATGTTGGCATTAAATGTTTGGTCAACTTTTTTGCCTAGTGCAGTTGCCAATCGTTGGTTTTCATGGTTTTCAAGGTGTCCATATTATAAGCTGTACAACAATTAATGTTAAAGACAAGATGTAGATTATGATTTGATAATTGCCCAAATATGTTAATCTAATTAGATGAACAAGTTAGATGTATTAATTTGTGAATTGTAACATTAAATATGATTTTTTCCAAATATAAACCATTCGTCCATCCTGCATAGTTTAAGTATATAACTAAACGTTGACTAAAGATAAAAATATGTTGATATGGCAACTCCAAATGAAACTTAAGAAATGAACAATTTGGGGAGGATGGCATAGATACCAGCAGTAATTTTAAAATAATTGTGGTATAACTTGTGCCTTAAATAACCCTATAATATTCCAAAGAAACACTACACAATGGGAATATTAGGGAAGAGGATGGCCTGGATACCAGCAGTTATTTTAAAATAATTGTGGTATAACTTGTGCCTTAAATAACCACTAATATTCCCAAGAAACACTAAACATTGGCCCATTGTTGGCGTTCAATTGGCCTAAAGAGACCTTTGGCCCAGCAAGATATATTAGCATTTGACCAACAATGTTTTCTCAACATTGCCCTAATTAGGCATTTAAATATTGTCCAGCGAGACATTTCTCCATTGTATTAACATTAGCCTGCCTAAGTAGTGCCAGTGAAAATACTCTAAAAGAGCAATGTGTTCCCAACATTTACCCAATTACATATTCAACCATTTTCCAGTTAGACATTTGTGCATTGGCTGCCTATGTAGTGCCAATGAAAATACACTGGCACGCCATGCAATGATTTTCCCAACATTGACCCATTTGCTCATATAACCATTGGCCAGTGAGACATTTCTCTCTTGTATTAACATTGGCTGCCTATGCAGTGCCAATGAAAATACATTGGCACAGAAATGTTTTCCCAACATTGGCACAAAAGGTTTTGGTTACCTGGGTAGGAATTTTCTAAAGCTATAAGGCCCTGATCAATTAAGCTTATTTAGGCTTATTTATAAATAGCTTAAATTCAAGCTAGCATCCCTTTATGGCCGACCCTAGGCATTTTCAAAAGCTATATGGCCCTGATCATTCCCTCCAATGTAATACCTTCTAATAAAAAGTACACTGTTTTGTTGGTCATTTTTTGGACATAAAAATGACGTCATATTTTGGTCAGCAAAATGACATTATTTATTGGTCTTTATTTGGTCAGTAAAATGATGTCATTTTTTGATTTGGTCATTTTTTGGTCAGTAAAATGACCAAAAAATGACGTCATTTTTGACGTGAGACAAGTTTTTCGAAAAAAAGTGCCAAAAATTTGCGTCAATTTAATCTCATTGTATTTCCCCATTGCTACTTGGCATGGGTATCTCTTAGTTTAATATTGGAAAAAATTGAAAATCACAATGCAGAAATAATTGATTCATTGTGCAGCTTTTTGCTTTACGGCCAAATTTTCCGGAACTTTTAATATATTATTTAATATATTTACAATATATGGAAAATATATGACAAATATATTGTAAAAATAGTTGGAAATGAATAGTGCCGCTACAAATGTAGGCATATTTTAGTGTGCCCCAACAAATGTAGGCATATTGTAGTGTGCCGCAACAAATGCAGGCATATTTTAGTGTGCCGCAACAAATGCAGGCATATTTTAGTGTGGCGCAACAAATGCAGGCATATTTTAGTGTGCCATGACAAATGTAGGCATATTTTAGCGTGCCATGACAAATGTAGGCATATTTTAGTGTGCCACGACAACTGTAGACATATTTTAGTTTGCCATTACAAATTTAGGCATAATATTGCATAACCGAATCATGTTAAAAACCTTGATCAAAATAATATTTCGGCACGAATAACTTAAATTTTTTTTCTAATTTCCATCGAGTTGCATACAAACTCGAGTCTATACCGTTTTCAATGCTTTTTTTGTAAGAAATCATTGGTAGGTACTTGCTTAAGGTGTTGGACTTGGAACTTTTGGTACTTGGGTTCAATCCCTGCTGAAGTGTTATGGTGCTCCTTTTAATTTTTTTTATTTACACTGGATGCTTGTAGAGTTAAGAGACCGATTGATATATGAGACCCATAGAAATATGGGACCTGTGGATTATGGATTATTACTTCAGAAATTTGTGTTATGTGTTTTATATTCCATATATTTTCAATATATTTTCCATATGGGTATGCGCCGTATCCATATGCACTTCGACTCCAACAGTGCACCGATCTTATGTGAAAAGAACAGGCTTTATTTCGTGGTCCTGGTCGTTCATGGAGTGGTCTCGGCATACAATTAAAGTCAAAACAATCATCATGACGAAATCCGCAAGCGCGGCGGGTTGGTCTTCAATTAACTCAGCTCGTTGGGTTGTATCTTCGTCTCTTTGTCCTTTCGAATGCACCGGTTCGGATCCACGGGGCTGCATCATCCTTTCAGGTTTCTTGATTGCTCCTTGAAAGTCGGGTGTGTTGCAATGTGAGTGAGATGGTAGGTAATCTCGGACTGGAAGGAAGTTCTTCAAAGGGTTTGACATACGAGGTGAGGGTTTTTTTCATTGAGGGCGGGTATACTGTTAGTGCAGGTACTTTGGGGTAGGTTGGGCAGGTACGTACGATGCGAGGTTGGACCAAATTCGTCTGGTAATCTCTCTTTTTTTTCTTCCGTCTTCTACATATCTCCTATTCTGCACTTATTTTTCTCTCTTATATAGCCTAACTCTGGTTTCATCTTCAGTCGCTCTAATCCCCCTCTCTGGCTGTCCTTTGTCTTCTTCGGATAGTTGAACTGCAACTCACGATTTCTAACTGGATCTTGAGTGTTCCATTTGCCCCACAAGTGAAGAAGTTTCTTTTTCTCGATCCCAGGTATCTTCTGGCTTTTCTTGTTGGCTTCTTCCTGTCTTCCAGTTCCTCGGCTATTTCCTTTTGTTCCTTAATTCTTCTAATCTTCCTCCACGTTTCACCACACACTCTGGAGCCTTCGGCTTGTCTCCCAGGTTTCTTTGTCTTAATTTTTTTCTCCCCATGACTGCGCCCTGGCGAGTCATTTTTGGAATCCAGGTTTAGCTTGACCTTTGATCCTTTAGGTCGTCTGGCTATGTGGCATAATCGTTCTTTATGCTGGATCGCAACCCTAGCACTTTCAAAGGGTGAAATTTTAAAACACAATTACAGCCAAACAAAAAGAGATTAAATAAAAATAAAAATTGTTTAAAATAGCTTGA
>JAQGAE010006165.1:0-10427 GCA_034696685.1 Julus scandinavius
GAGATGTCTTTTGTCATTTTTGTACTCATTCAGACACCAACAGTACGTTAAAGTGAACAAAAATTATATATTTGAGATATATCCAGTTTTGTAACACGTAATCTGTTCAATTGTGGAATAATTTGGCAAAACAAAGTTATTTTTGAGTAATATTTAGCAGTAGCTCTACCAAGACGTGATACTTTAAATCTTGGGAGCAACCTCTATCTAATTTTCATCTAAAATTTACAAATTTTGGGAATCTTGTTTTTCTTAAAATATGAGGAATAAACAGTATGTGTTTGTAAAAGCAGTTTTCAACTTGAGACATTTAAAAAAAATGTATGGGTTTGGATGAGACAGTTTGTAGTAGTTATTTTTAAACCGTTGATATGAACATTCAGTGTAGAATACAGATAAAGTTGAATCGATTTGCGTTTTTACCGATAATATGAATAAATGTTAAAGTAATTAATGTGGAGCGATATACATGTATAGTAAAAACGTTTGGCTCAACTTATCTCATTAATTATTGTTTATTTTGCTTATTTTTTGTGGTGCATCGACTGGAGTAGTTTTTTTATATATATTGCTTATGGCATAGTTTCAGTATTCAAATATCCTTCCAATTCGACATTACCCTCCCCATATACTCCCAAGAGAGTTATGAGACTAACATAAATATGCTATAAATAGAGGTTCATGTATCATATGTGTATACGAATGCGTGCGTTTTCTGAAATATGTCCTATTAATTCCATGCGAATAGTACCTCCTCGTCTACTATATTTCTGAAGTTTATTGCACTATATTACGCCCAACATAAATGTATATAGTATTTCGTATACATTTATTTTCGCTTTTTGGATAAGTCGTGTTAAATCGAGACTCCTCGAGCAAATCTGGTCTCGTTTGTTGTTTAAATTTCGTTAAATTCAACCTCAAAGGCGGTGTTTAGTTATTACAGAAAAACAAATTTCAAGTAACTTTTTCATAAGAATTTCATAGAACTATGCTTGGGAAATCTGATTTTATAGTGGCATGCGTCATTGTATTTCTCCATATGCATTTATAATATCAGAGCCATCGACTTGTTTAAACCTTTAATTCCAGTAGATCAAATCTGATCTTCGTGAGTAGCATTGCACATGCCGAAATTGTGATTTAATTAATTTCATTTAAACCTTTAGGTCTGCAAGCGTGATCAAAGTATTTATTTTTAAACAAAAATCATGAATAAATCCGACTTGTTGGTTTTATCGAATTATCTTCTATTTTAAATTTTAGATCCACTAAGTAAATAATTTATTATGAAAATGACAGTTATAAATTATACACGTCTATGGGACAGATTTTTAAATGACGCTGGAATAATATATATATGAGTTTTATTTATTTAAATTTTGTTTTCCTAAATGTAAGACATGCAAATTACTGAAAAATTAGCAATAAAAACTAAATAAAAGATTCTTGTATGTTTTCTATACCACCTGTGGTGTTCCAAATAACCATGGATCCTGAATCCATTTGCATTTACTGTCCCGTTAATAACAATACAATCTTGTGTCGATGGATCTCAATCAGTAAACAATTAGCTTTTGGTCCATGTTCCTGGTAGCCAATAAGGCTTTATTGGCCTTTTTAGAACTGGGAGAATAATAACGTCTTAATTGCAATTGGCGTCTGGTTTTGGGTAGGACATCATAATAAGCAGTTCACATGCAATGCTTTTTTAGGGGCAGCGCTTTGACAAATCATCCTTATTCCGGTCCAGCACCCTCTAGTGGCGTATGAGACTATATTTTCCAATATGATCGCGCTCTTTTATTATAAAAGTGGCCATTTTATGTTCCATCGTATAGCACATGATGGCATGATATTTTGTTCATATATATTTCTCGTACATATTGTTAGTAATTAGAAAAGGAAGAGCTCTGGATTTTGGAAAATGTGTGCTATTGAGAGAAGTGTTTCTTCAATTAGCAACCATGGCAATATAACAACAGTTGTGTGTATGTGATAGGTCATGCTGTATGGGCTCAGCTATTGGAAATGAAAGTCCTTTTTTTTTATTTGATCCCTGCCTGCTGCGATTTCGAGAGTCGTTAATGGATTTGAAATGTTCGTTAACTTTCTCAAAGTATGTTTGCTGCATCTCTCGTTATGCCCCTAACTCCACTAGTGGCAAGTAACGCTAGCTACAGTGCAGTTACCAGTTTCATCAAGTGCGCTTCTACATATATCGAAGGCAATAACAAACTACATAGTATACTGCATGGTAGCTCGAAATAGGCTTATGCACTAATGAAGTTGACACGTATAGAGGTGAATGGACCAGGATAATTAAAATTACGCTAATGGAATATGAAATAGAAAATAACAGAAATGTTTTAAAATACCTCAACCATCGGTGGTAAAACGGTTTTATTGTTAATAAACATGGGAAAACTTTCTTACACTTCGCTATACCATTGTGTGGAATCCTCAAAATGGATAAAAACTGGATTAATATTATATACCTGAGATATATAATAGATTACATAGTACAAACTTGATGGAGAATTTGGAAATCTATCTGCACAGTTTATTTGTTATTTTTCTGATTATCAACAGCTGGTATTTCTAAATTATTTATATATTTGTAAAAATATGTCGATTTATTGTTCATGACATTTGTTACATCGCAATGTTAATAGTTGATCAATTATTATATTAAATTATAAAATATATTTGGAAATAAATCGAAATTATCGTTTCTTCTCCCCCTAGTTGATGCAATTAATGGGATACATAGCGTGAATCAATATTCTTTATGCCATGCCAATGCTATATGGGATAGGCTTTATTATTATTATTATTATTATCATCATCTAAAGAGAAGTTTTATTAAGCGCAATACTGCGATTTTATTTTCAATGAAAATATTGACAGTAAAACAAGTAACCTTTTGTAAACAACGTTATTAGATTTGCTTCTAAGTGGAAGTTATTGGCTGCGTATTACGGACGTATGAAAATATGATTTATAGGGACTTTGTAACATTTAGATCGCAGCTTTACGGGGTCTATATTTGGGAAGTTTTATAAACAAATCGTAGAATATATTTCAATATTCTTGGTCAAAAGTGCACTTTAAGATTTATTTCATTTGAAAAAAAAAATTAAAAGCAAATTAAAAATATTTATAACTATTTTAATTATTATAAGTATGTATTGCTTTCTTAGCATTGCTGTTTTAAAAAATTAACTTAAAATCATGTCTGTATTTAATTTTCTTTTTCTGAAAATGTTATTACATTCATTGTTGTAGTCAATATAATCAATATAACCCAATGCAATATTATCAAAATTTGATGCATTTTTTTATAAACGTTTTTAAAAATTTATTAGTTTAAGAACTAGAATCCAACCTCCAAACCAATTATGCATATTGCAAACATAAATTGTAATATGATTTAACATCAATATGGGGAAAATGTACTTTATGTTATATACGATATTTAGTTATATTACTTTGTCGTAGCATGCAACAATACTAACACCAATATTACACCACATTATGTGTAAAATAAAATTACCATTTTCTCAAACTAGATAGTACAAGTTTTTTACTTGTTTGCAAGCCAAGAAATATTACAAACATTGATAGATGTATTTATAATTACTATTACATCAAACAAACTAAATATGGAGTGACTAGTTTGAAGATTTGTAAATTACACGTGCAAGGTTAGATATAGTGAAAAAGAATGTTAAAAATGCATCTTACCGGTCCGCTCCCTTGTAGAGATTCTGGATAGAAATCGTCTTCCGCCGAACTTCCAGAGACGAGAAACATCACTGTGCAGGCCCCAATAACCGATAGGACAATCAGGCAATTCGTTATCTGTTTCATTTTTCAATTCAGTTGATATTGAAATGAATGCTTTGAAAAAAAAATGTAGTGAATTTGCGACGCTTGTGCTGCTCGTTCAAAACTCGAAAGTTGAACGGTCAGCTCGGAAAAGTTGACGTTTATATAGCGCTTGAAACGTGAACGAAAAGTGCTTTGTTTTTTCTCTCCTTCGATAACCTGTTGTTGAAAAATCTTTTCAACGGACCAGTTCGAAGTGAATGTTGTATGTTTTTAAGGTATAAAACGTGTCCTAAAACGGTGATGGCTGTGTAATGGATGTGTGTGTTTTCGACGTTTTACCTATCAATCTGCTTACAAAGAACAACCACTAATGTTGAATTGCGGTGGATTTATAAAGGGATAGCGTTTAAATGTGCAAACATTGCTTTAACTGCGCATGCGCCTCGGAAAGCGCTTGATCCGTCTTCATTTTTTACTACCCAGAGGGTTTCGCCCACCGTGCATATCCCGTAGGGTCCAAGCCTAACGTTAATGGGTGGATTGAAGGGGAGGGCGAGGGGGAGGGGTGGTCAAATACGCTGGAAAAAAGATATTTCCAGAGAAATCGCCCTGACGCATGCGTATATGACACAGAATTTGGCCATTTTATGTGGGATGACGAGGATTTATCAACGTCAAGAAGTGACGGAATCCCTCCTTTCGATGGGGATCAAACACAGTTGTCAAGGATGGGTCAAATGTCAGACGTTCAAACCTTTGCGCATAAATGACATCTTATTTACGTGGGTTAAACATCTACTTAAAATTATATCCCAGGTGGAAAAAAATACATGGGAAAGTCTCCTTGTATGGACATAAAAAACATGTACAGTCATCCATGTATCATACATGTTTAACGCCGATATTGGCTACATATTTTGTAATAATGAAGTAATTGAGAATTATATGTTTAAAAAAATGTTAAATATTAAAGGGAAATTTCAATATAATACTTTTTCAGATATTGTTTTAGGTCTTTAAAGTCGTACTATTGTGGTTTTTTTATACAGGTAACTTCCATTTTAACTTCCAATTCTTTTTTTAAATACTTGGATGTGCTCATTTCTTATATTGATCCAACGAACGAACTCAAACTTTAAAATATGACATTTTAATGAAAAGACAATATGAAATAAAAACGTTACATTCAAAATACACGTACAAATTTGATTGGATATGCTTTGCACAGTACTATACTGCATGTATATTGTGTACTTTCCTAAATAACTTATATGAAATGTCACATAGAGCTCGTTTATGTTATAGTATGTTTATTTGTGGCTCCAAAACACGAATCCTAAGTAGTATGCACTTAGTAGAGATTACTAATTCAAAACTTTGCAGGCTACACTAGTGTTTGTGAGGCCCCGTAGAGCGGCAATCAATGCAAACCTACTTGTACTAATGGTTTGCCAACCTACAGTTGAAACCCTGGTGACTATTGTAATGCAATAGAGAATTGAATTTACGCAACGTTTAACGTTATTTAACGCATTCTCAATAGTAGACTATCAAATACTTTACATCGTGTTAATTTGTTGTGTGCAAAAATGTTTTAGGGAATATTTTCATGAATTTAGTGCTAAATACACAAGATATTTGTTTTCTGCCTCAATCTTGAGTCGATGGTAAATTAATTCTCACCCACGACTCGTGGTCTCTATCGTACCTTGACATTTTATATTATTATGATTTTGAAATTCGGAAAATCAGTCATTAATAATTAGATGGTGTGGTAAAAAATCTGATGGAGGTGAGTTTACCCGTTGCATCTTATATCTGATCTATTCAATCGATACTTTGCCTCCATGTATTCCCTGATGGAAACCGCCATGACATGGAAGATCCTGTTACAGAAAACTGTCTGCTTCCATCAGAGTGTGTTAATCTTGAAACTTATTTACTTGACTGAAGGAGCCATTGGTCATCTCGTGCATAAATGCCGTCTTCATATCTTTTACCCTAAGGGATGTCATATATAGTCCTACGTAAAAATTGCATATTTGTAAAATGTATATTTCATATGTTTGTATGTACAGTATACGCGTGATATATCAAAAACGAATTGACTTGTTTTTCTAAGAATATTTGATGAGAATATAGTGACTAAGTTGTTATTGCGTGGGCACTGCGACAGGGCATCTGTTCGACAGAAATAAACGGAACAATAAAAACTGCATTTAAGAGATTTAGAGGCGCTAATAATTGTTTGAGTTAGGCAACACGTGGGCTTTGGTACACCTATGATTACATAATCAGGTATATATTCGATGCAACTTTTATTACTGGTGAGGCAATTGAACTTCATTCGAACACATAAATATTGCCTTACATCCTCACTACTTATTGAAATTTGGCAGTAATACTCTGAATTGAGAACGATTTTAAATTTTTTTTTATCCCCTATGCTGAATATTTTGCAAGGTTTATACACTTTGATTGGTTAAATAATGATTTGCCGTTAGATGTCAGGTCTAGCAGTCAAGTCCCATGCTTAAGGTGAATCACAACCCTATCACTTTCAATGGGTGAAATTTTAAAATACAATCACAGCCAAACAAAAAGAGATAAAATAAAAATAAAAATTGATTAAAATAGCTTGACAAATCAGCAATCAGTCCGTTAATTTGCATTCTCATGCTGCCACCTGCTGGCAGAATGTGCAAATTAACGGACATTTTTCAAACTTGTTTATTAATTTTAAAAAAAATTACCATTTTAAAGTGAAAAACGAAAAAGTAATACCATTGCTGATTATCAAGCTATTTTAAACAATTTTTATTTTTATTTAATCTCTTTTTGTTTGGCTTTGATTGTGTTTTAAAATTTCACCCATTGAAAGTGATAGGGTTGTGATCCAGCTTAAGTGAACAAAGTACGTGGCTCCAATGCTAATTTCAAAGTAGTTAATCAGTTGAATTTAGGACGAGATTTAAAATCTGATGAAGTTTATTAAAGGCCTACATACATAAGGGTATGCAGCGCCTTTCAAATAAAAAAAAAGTCGCCATCTTTATGTTTCCAAGCTACTCCAATTTGTACGTATTTTTAGAAATTAAATGGAATAGACAAACTAGGTCATTATGAATGGAGTAGCTTAGCTTTATAAGTAGGGACTAAACCGAAACCTTTCCTTAATGTCTGCTTGGCTGTTGGGTCTTAAGATGTTTTTTTCACAATAATGAAAAATACATCAAGATATCAAGCTACTATTGGAAATGTAACCAAATCGGATGGAAACCTGAGTCTTCTTTTCAAATCTACTCTATCTCGAAAGAGAAGCAGCAATCTTCCAAAACATGCTAAATTATCATCAATTTATTGCGAATTATAAGAAGAAATTTGAATATACAGAGAATATTAGTTTTGTTTTATTTATAGCCTGTATTTTATATACATACATGTATACTGTACAAATAGGCGTTTTTCAGTCCCAAATCTTATTTAACCGATTGGTTATATTGTCAATGGAAAGTTCCATTTTTCACTTAATTTCAAAATTCGTCGTATTTAGAATAAGATTCTTTGTGCTAATGTTGCATTGTTGTTGAGTAAAAATCGAGTTTTATGAGATCAAGAGTCTTACTAGCCTACAATAAAAAACGATTTTTGTTAGGTGTAAATTTTAAATCATTATATACAGGAATTTTTTATAGTTATAGTATATCAAAGCATTACCCCAAATTCTTGAAATTTGGATGTTCTTTATGTAAAACCTTTATTCCATGTGTCTAAAACATGTACCAGAGGCAAATTAATAGTGATGACGCGCATTAGCCTACTTGTTTCCTATTTTTCATCTTGGATGTTTTTTATTTTTCTATATGCAACATAATCAAAAGATCAGATGCTAATTGGACTTTATTTTTAGCATTACTTTTAGCTAATTAGTATAATTGGATATATTGTTTGTCAATTGAGATTGCCATCTCTTAAGAAGATCTTTTTTTCGCATCGAGAAGTATCTAGACTATTTTAATGAGGTGTTAGCTTCGTGTTTTTGTAACCTGCCCCATAAATAAGTGCCCTGTCTTCCATTTGTGTGCAATCGTTCGTGCTTTAGCCATGCTTATATTTCTCATAAATTTTGTTTTGAAAATTGTATCTACGAAGTTGATTTTATGCTATAAACTACTGAACATTAGCCTTAACCTTCTTTTATACAGATATAAACATAACAAATAACTAAGCTCTCCTTAGGTGGGTAAATTTTTCTACTTATGCCTTTCAATCAAGTTGTACATAGGGTTCATTTGAATTTTGATAGAAAATAATACACCATTTCTTTCGTAATGTGAATCAGCTTTGTTAAATCACCCTTAACCATGTTTAATTATGGAATAATGTGTGACAATTCACGAAAACTGCCTCAGTGACCGGTCATGTTGCGATAATTTTTCAAGCAGTTTTGATTAAGACATTTTACTGAGAGCATTAATCATTTAGATAATTTATCAAAAAGTGTGCATTATGCTCATATCGAATTACGATGAAAGTCATATGTTGGATGTCGTTGATGTCTATGCAGGAAAGGCTGTAGTGATACGTTTTTTGTTATTTTTCCGATTAAATTGACACTCATGGTGCCTTCAAGGTGACAACGATGTTGTTTTTCATTGCTTAAAAATGATAAATTCTAGTTTTCCGATTGCTATAATACCGTGGATGATGTCAAAACGACAAAACCAATTTTTATAATTGGAATAAAAAAACTACCACGTTCTCGAATAACTGAATGTGTTGCATTTTGAAATGAGTGAAGAGTGGTCAGTTTTCATAATCTTCAATTCCCTGTGAAAACTTCCGTACGGCTACAATGGAAAAATAAATCGGTGGACCTTTCGAATTTGGCAGAAATTACAGCAGTGGTCAGCTGAAAAACTTTTTAATTTCATCTAGACGCCATGCTTGGATCGATGGTCAGTTGCGATCGAGGCTTGATCTCACCTCGTTTGAACACAAAAGTTTATAGGGCGAAAGTGAAGTGTGAGTTTGCTTGTTCCTAAAGTAGATCAAACGTGTCGGGATCAAAGGTGGATTAAGAAAACGTCAAACAAGCGCAATATGGGTTAATTACAGCCAAAAGGTTGCTGTCCAGTGTCCATTAAGAAACTATCACCACTCTGAAAATGACTCAGCCTAAGCCAGGTCAACAAGTAGGGTGACAATGTCGACAATGTCCGTTTCGATATTAAAATACACACCCATACCTCGCTTTACGGCCTAGATACGTTCCGGGAAAGTTGGCCGTATAGCGAAAAAGCCGTATAACGAATCAATTTTTTCTGCATTGTGATTTTTATTTATTACCTTCTTTAACGAAGTGAAGCCCATAAGTTGTTTTATTCTAAGCCAAATCCGACCTTGTTTGTGCCATTTTTTGGCCGCTTTCTGTAATTACAGCACTTTTATTTTGGCCGTAAACGAAGCATTGCGGGTCGTAAATCGAAACAGTGCCATAACTAAAAAAGGCAGTTATAGCAAAAGGCCGTATAAAGAGCTGCCGTATAGCGAGGTATAGGTGTACTCTGAAATTCATCTAAAATGCATGGGTTTCTTCAATATTGCATTATTCAAATTTTATGCTGGCATCTCCCTCCTCGATCTACTGTTTGTATATAATTTAATATATTTTTTACATACTGTACGCCATATACATATATATAGTTAAGTAAACATTTCTGCCTTTGACTCTATACTCGATATATACATACACAGTGTACATAAGTACAGGGTATACTTAACCAAGTATGATTAACTCAGTTTTGTTTTGTTGCTTTGGTTTCCTAATCAATTTCTATACTTTCGAATACATTTTTTTTTTCAAATTTCTTGACCCACATTTATGCATTTTGGGATTATTGCAAGTATTTCCTTGAATATATACAACGTTTTTGGACTAATGGTAAACATTGAAAATGTCTCGAAACGTGGTATTTATAGCTGAAGTTGTAATTGGGTTATAGCGATTATTTCAACTTGTATGAGGTCTTAATCCCCATAGACTTCCCAACGCACAACGTGAAATATAAGCACACGTCGCAGTCTATCGTGGCTAATAAATTATATTTCGTGCATTCGTCTACGTTAGGGGACATCGAAAGTGCAATGTGCACACCTTTCAAATGAAGAAATGTGTAAAATGTCCATCTTTCTGAGTGATGTAAAGGTAACTCAGCTCCTGGGTGTGGTTCTGCGTTCATTCCATTCTTCTAATATAAAACGTTGAATTGATCTTAATGGCATGCGTATAGCTATATTAGATTGCAAGAATGCACTACATGCTTCCAACAAAATACATACTTCTATTATATTTACACATGTTTGTTTTTTATATTTTCCACTTAAGGCAAGAATCTGCATTTCTTCTTATCATAATAACATCTCTCTTGAAAATATGTTTTTTGCCTACCGTCCTCGTATGCACAATAAATAAATTCATACTCTGAATTATTTCTTCCGTAAGCTTTATTTGTGTAAGGCATAAATAAAATCGTGAACTATGAGGACATGTGCACGTACAGGGTGGTCTTTTTGTCTAGAAGCCTCATATT
>JAQGAE010006166.1:0-10425 GCA_034696685.1 Julus scandinavius
TTGGGCAGCGTTTCGTTCCATTCCATGTCACAGACAATGGCCCGAGGCTCCTCGATAACATAGTCCCCCATGAACCATGTATAGTTCTGGTGCAGGTCATCCAGATTGCCTTCGTCGTCCAAGCGGTACTGATGTTCCTCCAGGTAGACCTTGGGACACATTATCAGGTCAGGGGTAATTCTCTGGCAAATTCTCGTGGCCTTTGAGGGCGGTCCGGAACAGGACATGGGCTGACAGGCGTGAATCCATTTGCCATTGGATCGCATAAGACGGTAGCCATCTGGACATGGAAGAGGCGGAGGACCAATGGCAGTCGGCGGAGACAACGTGCTGACCTCTTCGTAGTTGGTACCATTGGAAGAACAGTTGAGGTCCAAACATTGGACGATAACCTCCGTCCTATTCGCGGATTCGGTGAGATTCACAATACCTTGATTCAAGGGAACGACTGAGAACAACACGAACAGCGTCAAGTAGAACCCAGATTCCATATTACGAATCTGTCAAGAATGTGTCGGTTGTGAAACTCCAATAAACCACCTTCAAATTGGAAGCAGGTTCAAATGTGTGAAGTTTCCGTTCGTCAATATGTGCATTACCACGTGTGGATGCTATACATTTTCCGGCCCCAAACCATTATCGCCCAATCAGATGAAAAGAGGATGACGCATTGTTGGTGGAAGGATGTGCGTAAATTTCTGAAACAAATCGCATGAAATTTTGATTAGTAGTGGAACGAGAGTTTGGGTTTTTTAGCATTTGGTTTGCCAACCTTTAAATTCTGACATTTAATTATTCTCGCCCTACTTACCGTTTTCGTGCTAATGCCAACTGAACACGGTTGATCTGGGATAACGACAATTACCGTTATCAAACCTCAATACAGCTAGTCAATCGACATTTAACTTATAAACGCGTAAGACTACATAGTGCAACCAGTTCCAAATAAAAAAAAATTCACGAACATGTTGTAATAACTGGATTTTCCGCACATGTTCACCCATCATAATTTCAAGTTGTACTGCCGTGGTTTGTTGTCAGAAACAAATGCAGCACTTTGTCTTATCACGAAAACTATGAATTTTTTATAACCATCCCTTTTGTAAACAATGCATTGGACAAATAAAAATGGGTGTGTCTGCACTTTGTTTTCCAGATTTGACATGAACCATAAAACACTTCACACCTAATGATTCACGTATTCCATGAATTGTTTATGACTTATTCGGTTTGCACTATTCTCAGATTATTGAATAAGCAATTAAGTTTGGTGGATATACAATAACGATGTAATAATTATGATACATTCAGATATTAGATTTAAAAATTCGAAAGGTTAGGTGAAGAAACACATCTACTGAAAACCTTATCTAATCTTATCTCACAAGGAGGCTTGACATAAATCTTGATTAATACTGTATATATACATATGACCATTTTCGAAAAATTCTTGCAACTTTTTCGTTATTTACATATCTTGTTTTTCAGGTCATCCATGTACACTTATTAAGGTTGTACAATAATGGGTGGACTTATTTGACTATTAAAACGAAAAATCATGAATATTTAAATCTGTTTTAATTGCAGGATATGCAACATC
The DNA here is from genome assembly GCA_034696685.1 of Julus scandinavius. Taxonomy (NCBI): domain Eukaryota; kingdom Metazoa; phylum Arthropoda; class Diplopoda; order Julida; family Julidae; genus Julus; species Julus scandinavius. The sequence goes on from JAQGAE010006166.1 coordinate 1,601, forward strand.
AATTGACATAATAATACAGTCATAAACAGGTTTCGATGTTAGTTTGTAGGACATCCGATTTAGATTTAAGCAATTTCCCAAAGGAAATATTGCACAACACCATAACAGGAATTTTGATTTCAATGCAAAAGATTACTTGGATATTTAGTATAACATTTCTGAAAATGCGGTTGGAAATTTATGAATGTGTTCTATACACATTAGTACTTTTGTCAGATATATTATTCTTTTAGGAACATTTAAATAAAAATTGAATTTCACAAAATATCTATAGTATTATAAATTAAACTTTGTAAAGGCTGATTATCAGAATTTCTGTATTACACACGTACAGTGTATATGGAAGCCCAGTATACAAAAAGCAAATATTAATCCGAGCTTTCATATATTTCATCTCAGTATTCTGTTCTTATGAATTTCAAATATGATTCATACTTGCTGGCGAAATGGATTTAAAAAAACCTAAGTCTTGTTTACCATAGTGATGTTCATTGCACTTTTTCATACCCTTAGGATTATAAGATAAATTAATCCATATATTATTTCGTAAAAAAAAGTAATAAACCAGATACATATTGACATATGCTGCAACATGTAATTGACATCCTGCATTCACACAAATTAATATGCAGTACTGCAGTAGCATATCTAGATATACGATTCAAATGAAATGTAAAATGAACTGGAAAAAAATTACTTCTAAAAGCTGTTTCTGTGACCTTATTTTAAACTCTTAAATTCACTATGCCATCAAAAAATTTCGACATAAAGCAACTATTTATTTAATGTTTATAGCATAGATAAAACAAAATATATAAAAAAAATAGATGCGATAATAATAATGATAAAATACTAGCTGCTCTCGAGTCCCATTTGGGGTCTTGAGAAGCAGATCTATTTTGAAAGTTGTGTAACGGATGTATTAATTAAGACTACATTCTGACAAGTCCTGAAATTTGTTAAAATTGTATACAAGACTATATAGACCGTGTCCTAAAATGTTAAACTTTGTATTCGTATGAAAGTCTTTTTAGGACATCTAAGGGTATAAATAGCCTGATATAATAAATGCTGACAGTGATCTTAAGGATATTTTCGTTCACTTTTTAAGGTTTTAAACGTTTTTTTCCACAGTGATTCCCTAAATATGGGTTTAAACCAATGACGCTGATCACATTACATGTAAGCAGCACACATACTGTATTGGCAACTACAGTAAATTTGAAATAGTTAGTCACTTTTCAAATGCTTCCTGTACAACAGGACATCCTAGGGTAAAACGTATTTTTCTGCTTAGTTTCAGCTGATCAATGCGCTTAGTTCTGGAACACCATACAAGAAGTAAGGCGAGCTTTGAGTTTTAAAGTTCATCCGGAAAAACCTTTTACTCATAAAGTATTTCAACCTTGTGCTTGCCCTTTTGAAGGAGTAGGAAAGTTTTAAAGGCAAATATAAGGTTGTTTATTTTCTTATCTAGAGTGCCATACATTTGAGATAGTTCCAACATATAAAAAGCTTGCGTGGGTATTTTTTTCTTTCTTGTATTTTTAAGCCAAGTAACAGTATGTCGCGAAATAATTTGAATGTATAAAATAGCACATAAATTTGAAGTTTATCTGCGATGCTGAGAGGTTTCAGCTGCTTGATTCTGGATAGTAACCTAAAAAGCTTGTTAAAGGTCGGTGTAGGCTCGTATGTGCAGAAGGTTATTTAGGTGAAATTGCTGTGAGGTTAAACAGATGAAATTTTCTCATCCACTGTAGGCAATTTAGCAGAACACGGCTTTCATTTCGTGAAAATAAACAACTTCTTTATGGCATAGAATGTTTGTTTCGTGATGACGTCCGAAATTGTATTGTCCTTTTCCTAAGAACCCACCAGTACTAGCAAATGTAAATTGCGTACAATTCTTGGCAGGAGGATTCAAATAACAGATGACATTTTAATTGGTAATACAATATTCACCCTTCTTGGTACTAAGTAGCGAGAAGTAAAAAGTTAACGACGTTGAGCTGTTCTTTTTCCCTATATGATAATGAGTAATAGACGTGCTGAATAATAAATGTACAACACAATCGTAAGCATTATTAGAAGGATCGTTATTAAAACAGTTGAAATTACTTGTTTTTCCCCAAGGTAGCATTTGAATGTCAAGAATGAATCATTCGTGTGATGACCGTTCGTGCATTCCCGCCATAATTGTCTGGAACAGGGCGTATCTCTAACCATCTATTTTTAAAAAATGCTAATAAATATTTATTAGCAATTTTTAAATGAATAAAATGTACAATATTTTTCCTGCATGGATACTATGTTTTGCAGAACAATGGGATTGGATAAATTATTAATTTATTGTAAATTCATCGTAGACCTTGAAGACCTTTCTATTCTTGGAATTGATTGAATAACTTTATGGCATTTAAACAGGAAGTCGATATTGAGTTTATTCTGTGACAATCTTAAAATAAATACTCATTATTATGATTAAGCGTCATACTGGAAGTAATATACAGTATTTATTATATTACATGTACATATAATGTAGTGTAGATAATGGTGACAACCTAATAGAAGTCATTACTTTGTTAAGTTAAGTAGGAATGGTCACTATAGTTATGATCAAATAGAATCCTTATCAAGAATGATTAAATATAAAATTAGACCCAAATCCATACAAGTGTCCCACTTTAATATTTAAACTGATTGACATTGTGTCCTAATATCCCATTTAATTCGAGAATGTAGACAATATTTTAATGACGGTGACAAAAAATATCTTCGTGTTTTCAATCACAAATTCACAATGACAAGTTTTGTCAAGCATATATTTTCCAGATTATACAGTATTATATCTTAACAACTGCTAACGCTTTTATTTTAATTTTATAAATACATAAAAACAATGAAAATGGTTTTAATATTGAGACGTCCATTTTCTGAGACCACATCAGATGAAGTTAAATTTGTTTGTAAGTAGTTAATGACGATATCACTGACACTGGCTTGTAGTCAGCATTGTCAACAATGTCAATGAAGCACACCGGGAAACGAGGTCATTTTCAAACTACAAATCAACAACGACGCAATCAGAGCCAATTCCAGTTTGTAGAACGTTCCTTAAAAGGATTGTCCAGATTGTTGTTTAATTAATCTCATTTTTGCATAACGCATAATTAATATAATTATGCCACGTAATGTACCGTGTAAAGTGTTGTCAAATCAAATACCAAAGCATTGCCAACTTGACAATTAAAATAATTAGCACTTCTGATCATTGCTTGTATGTGACGATTACTGAATTGTGTCAGTACTCCTGTACACAGATGATACCGAAATGTTGGATGTTTTTCGACTTTTGGGTGTGGACAGTGGTGTTGACTTGGATGCGCTGAAATCGCCTTTCATAGTGATCATTTGAATCCTATCCTTTATAACTTTTATTGTCTTCTTCTTACAAACGTAAACTATGAAGATAAGAACTCCCTGCAAGCAGTTGATGAGATCCGAAACGTACCACACTGTCTCATTGGTGTTCTTCTGAGCAAGCCAAGAAATCACTTCAGCAAACCAAGATAAACCCATGATGACGAATAATTTAATATACACTTTGAATCTGAAAACAGAAGAAAAACATTTTTTTTAGTTAGGTTTGTAATATTCGTAAAAACGACAAAAGAACTTTTCAGCTTTACTTACAATTGCAGTTTTGCTCTGTTATCCTTATGCAAGATGTCTGTTCCACTGCTGGCCTTTCTAATATTTTTGATGGTGAGGCCAAAGAAGGTGGCATTGCTAATAAGAATCATCATTATTGGTCCGTAGAACACAGCGAGAATGGCTAGATTCTCTCTGATTAACCAATTGTGATGTCCGAAATCGAAGGGAATGTCGAGTTTCTTTTGCAAGTCTTTGTTGAACGAGATTCCAATGGCAGCGATGCACAATACAACCGGAATGCCGTATGCATAAGCGCATTTAACAAAAAACCAACGCCTCTGAAAATTAAAACAAACCAGTATTAATGTTAATCCATTGTCAAAGCAAATCGTGAGACAATTGATAGTATGACTTTTGAATTTCTTGCCATTATTTGCACGAAATGTTTCAAAGAAAATCGACTTTTTCAGGGAAGTGAATGAAAATCTATTGCAAAATATGGGCCATACAACGCCAAAATTGTTACAAATAAATGTGACTATATATAGGGCCAAATTAATGTTGTTCCAAACGGTTATTCGTGCCACATTTCAGGCATATGTTGCCCAATAAACACGGATGTATTTCCTGCAAACGGTAAATTTCTTACTAAAGTTAGCTTGCGGTATCAACGATTTTGACAATTTAGTAAAACGTCATGTTCATGTTTGCACATCCGGTATGTTTTTAATTTATATACTTATCAAGGTGATTTCCTAATAGCTTGTAATCAAGAAATTGTGCATGACAGAGACTCCCAGTTAACCATCGATTTTGCAGACACTAATGCGGGGGAATTGTCCATAAAATCGAGGGTACTACCGAAGCTGTAAATATTGATATAATACGTACTCCTTTCTGTTGACTGGCTTCTGGAGAGATGGGTCCTTGAACATTGGAGAAAACCCGCCACAGGTCAAATGCCAGCACATTAAGCCATAAAAACGCGGACAAACTGAAGATGTACTGGACTGCGAATATGACAATGTTGCTGGTGAGGTCAAAAATGATACTATTGGTGAAGTTGCGGACAGTGATGACCACGTACATGACCAGGAGGCTGAAAGCCAGACACAACAGGGCTTTGGTGTGGTAGTTCAGACGGGGGAAAAATAGATGAGCCAATAGGGCCAACAGCAGACATATTGCCGAAATGAGCGATGCTACACCGTACAGGTACAATGACAAGTCCGACTGGGTTTCCAGCTTTACTTTTTGAATACAGACCAAGGCGAAGGTACCGTCTTCGGACAGGATGTATTGCCCTATAGGATACGTTATTTCGATGACAGATGTAGTATGCAGAGACATGTCAGGCAACAGTGTCATCTCCTCTATACCGATGTATGAGACACCTTGGCAGGTCAGAACTTCGTAATCGGTTTTGTAGCACACTTTGTCCACCGAACCGTTGGCAAAGGTCTGATAGAAGCCCCTTTCCACGCCAACATTTACACTACTTACGAACACTGTCTTGTTCGGGTGCTTGATGTAGCCGTTTGGGGGAACTTGGAAAGGCATGCAAGATTGCGGCAGAGGTGCCATTTCCAGAGCAGTTAGATTTAAGTCGTCCCTGATGCAGATGGTCACTTTTTCCACTTCGTGGAAATAGTTCCCCGGAAGTATGGTGTAGTTTTTAAGAAAGTTCGTCAAAGTACCATTGCCGTCTATGCTGTACTGGCCATTCTTCAGAAACACTTTCTGGCACTTGATGAAATTGGAAGTGAAAGGTTGACACCGATACCGTGTGAAGTTGTCTTCGAATATTGCAGAGTTTTCCAGCGACATACCTGATGTGCTGTTGTCCGTCATCTCGAAGCACGACATGGGTTGGCAAAGCTGGAATGGAATGTCCTTCTTGATGACTTGCAGGTGCCTTTTGGGACACCATGTAAAACTTGCTGCTGTGCTATTGGCATCATTCCCAGTTGAATTCTGGCACATTGAAGGTTGTAGTAGGCCAAGCACCAAACACAGGGTAGCTATTCCTTTCACAGCCATCGTTATCTGGCGTCTACAAAATCCGCACTGAATATACAACCTCGTTTTCCTGCTCCACGACTGTTTAACTTAATCCGAGTGTAGTGTCGAAACTTACAGGAGAAATGTTGATAGCGCTTCCCTGGAATCCGCATTTGAGGATGTTTGGCAAGCGTTTGGCAACGAGAGGTTACCTGCACATATACTTGCCTACCTATGGCTGGTGACGTCAGTGCTCCAGCCAGAGGCGGGTTGAAGGTAGCTATTAGCAAATTAAGGTTTGGGATTTTCCCTGCACTTGTTAATCGCGAGGCTTTCGTGTGGTTTTACCATTCTTCCTTACTGACCAATGGCAATATTATGCGAAATAAACTTTTCCTGCATAGGTTGGTTGCATTATGTAGGTTGTATAAATAATGCATGGTAATCACTTTGATAAAGCCAGCTTCTGTTTCACTATATAATAAACCCGGATTTCGTAGATTTCTGTGAATCGGTCATGTGCTTCTGTATAATAACCTGAGTAAACCTGCTGTACATTATTACCATTACTTGCGTTGCTTCCCACATTTTTAAAAAAAAGCTATGTATATGCAAGCTGTGTATTATCACGTCGTCATCTATTAAACGTCAAACGATGATTAAAAATTACAAATTTCATCTGTGGTGTTGATTTTTTCATCATTGTAAACACCGTCTTGTGGGTTAACAGCTAGTCTATTAAAAAATCTTAAACCAAGTTCACCCCTACAGGTATTTCCCACAATACTCTAATACATTATACAGGATTCCCACATTTTTTGAGAATAAAATTCCCTGACTTTCCAGGTTTTTTCATGACTAAGAAAAATTAACACTTATTTTTTTTTTTACTTTGTTTTTACTTAGCAAAGATATATTTGCAGTAAAATGGTACAAAAAAAAAAATGAAACATTAACAACTGAAAACATTTGTAAAATAAATATTTTAAACTAATTTGTTTGTTAATGTTTTCCAATCATGGTTTGACAAGTTTATAGTAATTATTGTCAGCATAGTCTTGGTCAGAAATATTCCAAGACCAATTTAAAAAGCTCCCTGACATTCCAGGTATCTTCCATGACTTTCTCGAATTCCCTGACTTTCCTGGATTTTTCAGGTTGTGGGAACCATGTTATAGTGACATTTTATCATTTATATTTAACTTTTGCAGACGACTGTCAAACAGAATTGTAGTCAAAGTTTACTTAGGACAGCTGGTGTCCTTCGTATGGCGTATTTTTATTATAACCTTCCATAACCATATGTGCAATTCTCATTCTATCTAATAAATAAAGATGGGGTAATTCCTATGGATCTTTTGTAGACATTTTTTTCCCCGCGAATTTGTGCTTCAATTGTTTCAACATAAGCAGGATCTTACTTATATGTCTGTTAAATGAACACACGTTTTTAATTTTGGGGCAACAGCTTACAAGTTCACAGTGAGTTCAAATGCCATTACAGCCGGTTTATAATAACCCGGATTTTACAAATTTCTGTTAAATAATCACGTGATTGGTTTTTCTTATGTTAACTATAACCATTGTAGTTTGTATTAACAATGGTGTGTAAAACACACGTAGGTTAGAGAAACACTTTAAAAATCGCAGAGTGTTGTGAAATATAGCGTGGTAGAGGTGAGTTTTACAAGTTTTTGAGGAGGAAAATCAACAATTTGGCTTATACCTATTTAACATAATTTAGCAAGCTAAATATCTAAGACTCAACTCAAGCATTGTGTATTTGTGATTCATAGTTGATCTATGTACGTATTTCTTGAAAATGTTGACAACATACATCGTTTGCCTAATTTCTTCATTTTTCAAATATTATTTCTGTCGTAAAACTGTATTTCAAAGCTGGTTGCAAAGTCTGCCATGAAGCTTTATTTTATTATTTGCTTTAATTTTAAATAAACAAGAAGTTTAAAATAGCCAAAATTCAATTTATGAAACCATGACGCACTTGGTGGAAAACATTTACAAAAATACTTACTATATACAGCAATTGTTAAGGGCAGGATTGGCTAAACTATATCACAAAAAAATCGGAATTTTCCTGTCTGCATAATATGATTATTTAATTGAAGGTCGCAAACATATATTTTAAACATGCTAATTATCAATACGAAGGCAGGTTCGCATACATGTATTTATATTTGAGGAAGTAATGTTTTATGATTTATCGCAACACCTGCAGGCAGATCCTTTTGATATAAACGTGATAACATTTAAGGAAATATCAGAATAGAAAAATATAATTTATAATCTTCCTTAAAAGAGGTTTAAAGAGATGGAATCATACAATAATGTCCAAATAGTTGCAAATTTTGATACATTTCTTGTGTTTTATAAATTGCATAGTATATATTGTTTTAAAAAAGATGAAAATGTGCCTCTTTATGGATTCAAAAATTAAGGGCGATGGAGTGAATACATTAATTAATAACAATACACCACATAATGTTGTTTATCTTAGAAATGTTCTTTAAACAATACAACACCGCGTCAAGTATTAACTAATTACTTTTCCAATTCGAATGACAGTTTTGGCATTACTCGAACGGTTGTTTTTCCTTAAACATTTGGCAACGTTTAAAGAAATCACAATTTGATATACTGATACATTTCCGTGCCAAACATGTAATATGTATTTAATAAACGAACGTCATGTTTATAGAGCTAATTGAAGAGTTATTGAACCAATGCATCCTATGCAATTACCTTCCTTATTTCCGTTGTATGTTTACAACATCATTATCTAAATTTAGGAAGTTACATTATGCTGTACCTTAATTCCCATGGAATTTAGATAAAAATCTTTAAACATATTGAGTGTTGTCCGCGACATCAATACAAAAAACATGCATCACTTATTTTCAAAATATAGTTTATTAAAATTATTGGTAAAAAATATGTATGTATATTAAAAAGCAGCGATGAGAGCATAATTCTATAGTATGTGTCAATTTTAATTATTTCCCAGCAACAATTCTATTAAAACTACGTGCACTTACACTTTTAATTCTTTATTATTAGATCGCAGGACAGTCGACCCACTCCTTGCTTTCCTTATGTTTTTGACAGCAAGTCCAAAGAATATGGCATTGCTAACGAGAATGGCCAAC
>JAQGAE010006167.1:0-10423 GCA_034696685.1 Julus scandinavius
AAACGCCATTAGCAGGAGCGCCGATCTTTCCTCCTTTTGTGAGGTGCGTCAGGTGTGAATTGGCACACAATTTCATCCATAATGCGCGAGTGATTGTTGATCATTGATTGTGCGCCACTTTCGTCCAGTGGGAATCAACCACCCTGGTGAACTTTCTCAGCACAAGTCACGTGACTGCGCATGCGCAGATCGCACGACGCTCAATTTTCAGTTTTCAACGTCGGTCGATGCATTGTGAATGAGGCATGGAAGTGTTGTTATCCTTGGCTGCCCCTCCTTAAGTTTTTGTGTGGGAATCTTTGGTTAGTAACACCCCAATTCGTCCAGTTTTGTTTAGTACGATGTTACACTTAGTTGGCACTTAGTGTCTGTGTTTTTTTTCTCCATTGAAGGTAGTCCAGTTTGGGTTTGGCCTTAATTTTTCTAACCTTGGGTCAACCGTGGATGACTAACTAAATAGGGATTTAGATATATGTGATGAAAATTTTAATTACCCAATTTATCCAAAATGTTAGCCTTTATTCCAGTTAAAAGTAACGACACGTTTTGTTTAATTATAATGCTAATTTAGCATCGAGTCGGCTTACTATTGAAATTGTCACTATTGTTTGGTATATCTACACTATTTGGGTAAAAAATGGCATATGTTTAGCTGTGGTCATGGAATAGATTTCATCCTAGCTAAATTATATCCAAATCTTTGTTTCAGCTAGGATGAAATCCATTCCGTGACCATATCTAAACAGCTAAAACTTATCGCTAGTTAACGATCTAAACAATTTGAAATAAGATTTAAAATAAAAATATAGTGAAGATCAAAACTTCCTTTGGTCGTGGAATGGATTTCACCCAAGCTTACTTATATCCAAATCTGGGTTTCAACTAGGATTAAATCCATTCTGTGACTACAGCTAAACATTAACTTTTTATCACTACTTAACGACCGTAACAATTTAAAGTCACATTTACAATAAAAATACATCTTAAATCAAAACTTCCTGTATGTATTAGCTGTGGTCACGAAATGGATTTCATCCAAGCTAAATCATTTTCAAATCTGGTTTTCAGCTAGGATTAAATCCATTCCGTGACCACAGCCAAACATTAACCTTTTATCACTAGTTGACGATCATGACAATTTGAAGTCACATTTAAAATAATATGGTGTTGATCAAAACATCCTATGGTCACGGAACGGATTTCATCCAAGCTAAATTACTATCTCAAAATCTCGGTTTCAGCTAGCATAAAATCCATTCCGTGACTACAGCTAGACATTTACGATCGTAACGATTTGAAGTAACATTTAAAATAGAAAGATGTTTTAAATCAAAACCTTCTGTGTGTATTATTAGCCGTGGTCACGAAATGGATTTCATCCATGCTAAATTTTCTCAAAATCTGGGTTTCATCCAAGTTAAAATCCAATCCGTGATCACGGTTATTATTTACTGTTTAATGTTAGTTAACAATTTAAAGACTGAACATAAAGTGTTAAATTTAAATTCTTGGGAAAATTACTTTTAATTCACAATTTCAAATAAATTTCATCAGATTTTTTTTGTCCGAAAAACGATGACTTTTATAGGTTAAAAAAAATGTAGCGTCACGATTTTTCGACACAAAAGTTTGAATTAATTGAAAGTGAAGAAGATTGTTAAACATTGAAGTTTCATTTACAGTAATCACGTTATAATGACATATGATAAACCAGGAAAAGTGAGGTTTAATTGCGAAGGACGTTTTTCAAGGTTTTTAAGTCCATGACCATTGTGTAAAAAAACGAATTAAACTTCCGCATTGGATTCAATTTAACTTCATTTCTATGAAAAAACGATTGTATTAAACGCATGAATTCAAGCAATTTTTGCATTTGTAGACAGATTTGGGTCAAGACTCACCTTTATGCAAATTTATAGGAAATGACCAAATTCAAACTAATTTTTATAATTAAATGATTTCATAAAAAACATCCTTTTTCATTAAAATCTCGTTTTTCATTGAAATCCATTTAATTTGTTAATCCTTAAACATGCAATGTATAGATTAGTATTTTTAAGCTCACGGCACAGTCTAAATTGTCGAGGCACACTATGCTAGATTCAAAAAGAATTTACAAAAGGAAAAAGATGTATTTTTGTACCTACATTTTTGTCGGCAGAATTTCATTTAATTAATATTGAGCTGTAAAAATTTGTCGAAATAAAAATATATGAAATTGAAAGTTTCGCATTAACCTTAATTATTATCGTGGCTATGTTTGACAAAAGTAAAATTTATGCTTTCTTAAATTTTTCATCCTAAATATTAACCTAATTTTAAGTTATTTGTGTCTTTATTTTAAATTACTAGTAAACATGTATATTTTTTATATTTAATTTTTAAGTACATTTTTAAATTTGATATTTCAAAGAACTTTTTTGGGCATTTTTTTTTTTTGTAAAACGTTTCTTCATTGTCACGAAATGAATTTAAGGCTAGTACAATAAAATATCTATTTTTTGAGGAATCATATTGTTAAATATTGGAAATTTTAGACTAAATTCTAGACAGTTTTCAAGACAGAATTCAACGACGATGACGTACAAGTGACATAACAACTGTCAGATTTCAGGAATACTTTATAAAAACAATACCTGAAAGTGTTCCACTTCCTCTTTTTCACGCTTTGTCCCCTACGAAGCTTTCTTTTATCAAAATAATCGATTATTTCAGTTAATTTTAAAATAATAATAAGCACGAAAATGATGAAAAAAAAAATAAAAGAACACTTTGTTCCATTCTACGAATGTTCTCGTGAAGTTGTTCTCTGCTTGCCCACGCGCGAGATTCCACGTGACTTCCGGAGAATGGATGCTCGCGCAAGATAGATGGGACGTTCGATTTTTCTATAATGTTCTTTATAATTATGATTTTTGCAGTTTTATTTTATATAAAAGTGGGGAAATTTTAATTAAAATTAATTTTTTTCAGTTAATGAAGAAAACTTGGATAAACTAATTGTACGTATAAATGTTGTCGCGAAATTAATTTCAACCTAGTTGAAGTCTAGTTAAAACCAGAATCCATAGTAAAATTATTTTTTGTAAAATGATGTTGTTAAATATTGGAAATTCTAGACAGTTATAGTTGTTGTCACGAAATGGATTTCAACCTATACATACCTATACATATAGTTGAAATCAGAGGTCATGATACACATTGTAACTGTTATTTAATATATAATTTGTATAATTTATAAAACTTGTACAATTTATAAAATTTACTTCATTTTGAAATTCACATAATTTATATAGTAAATGGATTTTCAACTAGGATGAAGATGAAATCCATTCAATGACCACTATTATTGTATAAAAAACCCATTTGTATATCATGCTCTACACTTTACATGTATAATAGCAACTTTTAAGACTAAAAACTAAAAGTGTATAATTCCCCATATTTTTAGACATAACTTTTTTCAGGAAAATGGGAAAAAACTATTTCCAGTAATTGAATGTTTTTCTTACAAATTCTTGTAGATTTTGTGTAGTGATAAGCCTAATTGAAAATGTGTTCATGGGTGTGATTGTATTTGCCCTTGCAAACATTGTTTAAATTTAAGAGGTCATTTTGTGACCTTTTTTTGTGAAAAACTAGTCATAAAGAATGTAGTTAACACCCACGCATTTACTCATCTTGACACGCTTACGTAACTTTCAGAAAGAAATAGAAATTTATGGTTTTTTTTTACGCAATTCGTGTTCAGAAAATTATGTTCAAGTTGCTTTAAGGCACACAAAAAGTTATCGAATCCACAACATGTTCATTTTATATAGTACATTCAAGGACGGCCATTTTGAAAAACGTTAACCAGTGGTTAAATTTAAGTCCAGGAAGTTAACTAAACGATCTGCTTGTTGCACCTTTCACAAATTTGTTAATTAAATTAGGCGTGTAATCACTGCTTCTGTCTACATATGTCGTCACCACGTTTGCGTGATATGGAGTAATTTAACGTCACGTGTTTTTATTCAAGGTTAAATAAACTCTGTCAAGGTTGAATGAAATTCCTCATAATTAACGAAGTGATTAAGTTTTTTTGTGTTTTATTAAATTAACTGTTTCAGATATACATAACATACTTTGTATACGTGACTATATGCGAATATGGGTATAATTTTGCTGAATTACTAGTTAGGATTCTAATTTCTTAGTATTCACTGTGTAGTTAGGATTCTTATTCCTTAGTGTTCACTATGTGGTTAGGATCCTAATTCATTAGTATTCAATATGTAGTTTGGATCACGTGCCTCATGCGCGTGACGTAACCATGGTAACCATAGAATGCGCTGCAATTCAATATACAGTTAGGATCACGTGCCCGATGCGCGTGAATCGAGTGAGGTAACCATGGCAACCCTATAGAAGGAACTACAATTCACTATGTATGTAGTTAGTATCACGTGCATTGATGCTCGTGAAAGTAACCATGGCAACCGCAGAAGGCACTATACAGTTAGGAACGCGTGCCTGATGCGCGTGACAGAATGACGTAACCATGGTAACCGTAGAATATCTTTGTTTTTCGAACAAGATGGTCACCATGTTCTACGTTTTTTTCCCTGCATTTTTAGTCATTTCTGGACGATTTTGTGCTGAAAAATAATTGAATTTGAAGCATTTTACTAAGAAAGATGAAACAATTTCTCGTGCATTTCTAATAATGTTGTGTTTCGTCTGTTTTCAGAACGCATTTGGATGGACAATCTGTATTGTTTCGGAGATGAAGATAACATAACGTCGTGTCCATTCGATGGCTGGGGAAACCACGATTGTACGGCACAAGAAGCAGCTGGCGTCGTTTGCGATGACCCCACACTACACTTGACCCCTACCACCGTCACACCCCCACAACCCAAGGTCATCGTCTCACCCTCAGCCCTCTACATGGACCAAGCCAAGGCAGTGGTCAAGTCAAGAATAAGGGTGAGTAAACTTATGACAATATCCCAGAGAGTACACATAATGTCATTTTTGGGTAGTAATTGAGTACATTGAATGGATTTGAATAACTAATAAGAGTACTGAGTGCAAAGAGTAATTGAATGTAACTGTACTCAAAAGGTATGAGTACAATGCACGCACAAAGGGAGATTACAAATGTCCTCGAGTATTAACGTAATCTGAAATTATGAGTACTCGTGTATGAATAGAAATACTTTTAATTGAGTAATTAATTGGCAGTTTGCCCGAGTCTGATACTCATTTAGTACGATTACTGATTTCTCGTACTCTTCTCACTATCGAGTACGATCCCAATGTACTCCTACTCGCGTAATCAGTACTCCTGCTCATGAGTACAATTTACCCGAGTCTGATTACTCATTTGATATGACTACTGAGTGCGTGTACTCTACTCATACTACGGAGTATCGTGATTCCACTGCAATCGTAATAAGTACTCCTACTCATGAGTACAATTTACTCCAGTCATATTACTCATTTGATATGACTGCTGATTACGTATGATCTACTCATACTCATGATTCCACTACAATTTTTAATCAGTACTCCTACTCATGTGTACAATTTACCCAAGTATGATTACTCATTTGATATGACTACTGAGTACGTGTTTTTTACTCATACTACGGAGTATCGTGATACCTCTGCAATCGTAATAAGTACTCCTACTCATGAGTACAATTTACTCCAGTCTTATTACTCATTTGATATGACTGCTGATTACGTGTGATCTACTCATACTCATGATTCCACTGCAATTTTTAATCAGTACTCCTACTCATGAGTACAAGTTACTCGAGTCTGATGCTATATCCGGAAGGAGGAGTCTTGATTCTATTTGACCTGGTCAATTTCGGGTCTTAAGTCTTCAAAATTTCAAAAACACAACAATTTCTTTAAATTTGTGCACTTTTGCCCGATGCCAAAATTTGAAAATAGCAAATTTGAAAATAAAAGTGATTAATTGAAATAAACAAAACTTTCAGTTTTCATCGAGAATATGAACACGGGGGAAATGAAATGTGTGTTAAATGTTGGTTTAAATAATTTGAGACCACTTTTAAGGACATTGACTTTTGTAAGAGGAGAATATCGTAAAAAACCCTCCTCCAGATAACTTTTTTTTGTTGTTATGTCTTCTCAATTTGGTTTCTTGACAGACTGACCCACATCTGCTTTTGTTCAACTTTTTTTTGTATCTGGTTGGGGTTTTTTTACCATTGATATCCAAACCATTTGTCCCACCTTCTTTTCATTCATTCGTCGTTTAATTAACGCATTCATTTAGATTAAGATCGTTTTTGAAAACGCCTTTTTTATAACAATTGATATCAATTAAACTTTTTTTCACATCTTTTTTTAAAGATTGGGACATCTTTTTTTAATAAAATGTTTTGTACGAAATTTTCAAAGTGGAACGAAACACTCCAGGTCTAAAATGTTGGACTCACGATTCGTGTCGAGGGTTTTGACACCCTTTTTAAAGCGTTTTTTTTTATAAACCCATACTTGAGTAATGTCTCTGAGTTTGAGCATGTGCTCACACTTGAAACACTTCCGGATATGGGACTCGGTAAGAGGGGTCGAGAACCTCTTTCTGGACATGGGTCAAAAATCATGGATGCTTAATTCACGGTTTATCAATTTTTAGCTAACTGAATATGTATTAATCTGTCTAAATCGAGTTTAATCTGCAATTCAGCAAGGATGAAATCCATTTCGTGACCGCATTTTTTTTTTTTTTTTTTTTTTTTTTTCATTTTGTTTTCTTTTCAAATTTGTTTATTAATAATGTTTAAATTTTTGATCCTTGTATAAATATTTTAAAATTGCCAAAAACTTTTCGAGGATATGCGAGTGTTAACTTGGGAGCATAAACTCATTTGTGGTTGAAGGAAGTAATTGTTGGGCTTTTTGGCTCTTTTGTCCAAAAAATTTCAAATTCAACGAATATTTTTTTTAAAAAAATGTTCAATTTCCCATGATTATAGATTAGGAAGGATAGAAAAGTTAGCGTGAACATTTTTACAAACGAAATTTCAGTCAATTTAGGAAATCAGAAAAAACTCATTTTGAAGTACTTTTGAAAATCCTTCTATTTTCACCGGAACGAATGCGGAATTTTGACTTCCGAACGAATTCTAACCCCTCCTGTCTGGTGTAATAACGGAAGCGATAGGTGTGCAGGGACTCTCAATGCACTACACTACACTACACTACACTACACTACACTACACTACACTAGCACTGCAATAGCCAAGCAAATACTGGACTACATCTTCACTGCATCAACATTGACCTTATATCAATTCTTATTTACAATAGAATAAAATGCACTACACTACACTACACTACACTACACTGCACTGCAATAGTAAAGGAACATTACACTATATCAACATTGTCCTACATTTTCTCTAAATGCAATGCATGCACTACAATAGCCAAGGAAACACTAGACCCGCTCTAGCCTAAATCTGCATTACACTAACATTACTCTAAAATTCTCTACGTACACTACACTATTGCTGCACTTCCCTGCACTGCACTACACCGCACTACAATAGCCTAGCAAATGCTAAACCTGCACTGCTTTACCCTACGTAGACTAATTAAATACTAAACCTGCTATAATATTAACTTACTGTTCATCTACCCTAAATGCACTGTACTAATCTTCCCCACACTACAGTTCACTTCACTACACTACACTGCACAAACATTAAACTACACAAAAATTAAACTACTCTACACAAACAAAGACTGCACCTGCAATAACATTATAACCTAAAGTACAACTATCCTAAATGCACTATACTACACCATCACTATTCTACACTACACTAAAATACACTAAAATACAATACAATACACTACACTACACTACACTAACTGCACAAACATTAAGCTACTCTACACAAACAAAGACTACACCTGCAATAACATTATAACCTAAAGTACAACTACCCCAAATGCACTATACTACACCATCACTATTCTACACTACACTAAAATACACTAAAATACAATACACTGCACTGCACTACACTAACTGCACCAGAGCTACGGTACAAATAATATCCTTTTGAACAAGTTTCCTCCACCAGCCCATAGATGGCGCCACCATCGGTCTCTTCTTAAGGCGCAACCTGATATATATTTTTTTTTCTTAGCCCTTTGTTACTGTATCTATTAAGGGTCCTTTTCTAGTTGTTTTTTCATTTATTTCTTGGTGTTGTGTTTTTTTTCAGCATGCCCTTCCAGGTCCTCTTCAGCTTCGTATCGTCGGCGGTCGTGTTCGCGAAGAGGGTCGCGTTGAAGTTCGCCTGGGTGACGGTCCTTGGGGCCTAATCTGCGGCGACGGCTGGGGCATCTTCGAAGCCATGGCCACGTGCAAGATGCTTGGTTTGGGCCATGCCCAAGCGGCCGTCCAGAGCTCCTTCTTCGGAGGCCATCACCTGCCGATGGTCCTAAGCGGAGTCCGGTGCAGCGGAAGGGAGAACAGTCTGGCGGAGTGCGACCACGATCAGATGGGAAGTGTCTTCTGTCCTGGCAGGACAGAGAACATCGCTGGGGTCATTTGCACCGAAAGTAAGTATGGACCAAAAAGGCCCCACACACAAAAAAAGGGGCAAGGGAATCACTGTCCTGGAAACAGGCGGGTGATACGGTGGATGTCTGTAGGGCAGTACGAGAAAAGACGCCACAAAATGATGCCGAGGAAGGAGACTGTAAAACCAAAGACAGTATTTTTAAAGACAGTACAAAATAGGTAAAATGATAGACAGTACTGGAAAGGACAGGAAATAGACAGACAGTCCAAAATGATGCCATGGAAGGAGACTGTAAAGACAAAAACAGCATTTTTGAAGACAGTACAAAATAAGTAAAATGATAGACAGTACTAGAAAAAAGTACTAGAAATGATGCCATGGAAGGAGACTGTAAAGCCAAAGACAGTAAATAATAGGCAAAATGATAGACAGTACTAGAAAGGACAGGAAATAGACAGACAGTCCAAAATGATGCCATGGAAGGAGACTGTAAAGCCAAAGACAGTATTTTTGAAGACAGTAAAAAATAGGTAAAATGATAGACAGTACTAGAAAGGACAGGAAATAGACAGACAGTCCAAAATGATGCCATGGAAGGAGACTGTTAAGCCAAAGACAGTATTTTTGAAGACAGTACAAAATAAGTAAAATGATAGACAGTACTAGAAAAAAGTACTAGAAATGATGCCATGGAAGGAGACTGTAAAGCCAAAGACAGTAAATAATAGGCAAAATGATAGACAGTACTAGAAAGGACAAGAAATAGACAGACAGTCCAAAATGATGCCATGGAAGGAGACTGTAAAACCAAAGACAGTATTTTTGATCACAGTACAAAATAGGTAAAATGATAGACAGTACTAGAAAGGACAGTAAATAGACAGACAGTCCAAAATGATGCCATGGAAGAAGACGGTAAAAGAAAGACAGTAAAAGCCAGTACAAATAATGACAGTCCAATATTAAGATATTGAAGAAGAAGATATAGACAGACTGTACTGGAAAAGACAGCAAAAATGAAGACAGTACTGGTAAAGACAGTAAAATATATCATGGAAGTAAAAATAAAGACAGTCTAATATGAAATAGTTTTAAAGGAAGACAGTTACAGAAAAAACAATCCTACATGATGTCATGGAAAAAGACGGTAATAATACTGACATGAGATAAGACAGCCCTATTGTGAAAGACAGTTCTAGAACAAGACAGTAAAATGTCATTTGAAAGTGCAATATAAATAAAGACAGTTTTGTAAAAAAAAAATACAGCGAACACAAGACAGAAGCCTACAAAATACAGTTAAAATGAAGACTGTCTTGAAAACAGTCGGTGAATATAGAAGACAGGATATGTAAAGACAGTCCTTTAAAAAACACGAGACAGTGTCAGCAATGGGGAAATATCAATGGCAAATTAACATTAAGGGGCAGTAAATGACAGGCAACCACGCATAGCAGAAGTGCTTGCATTGATTGCCAATGTCAAGGGGCAAATAAAAAAGGGCGTGACCTTTGACTCTTTGGTTTAGCCCTTTGCCATTGGACTACAATCACCATTTTTGCTGGGGTTAACCATATATAACTACTTAATTGTTTTTGTTGTAGTTTTGCCAGATCTGATCCCAGATCACACTGAATTGGAAAGATCTGCTTATTTGGAGGATCGTCAGCTGTTTTTCCTTCAATGTGCGATGGAAGAAAACTGTCTGGCAAGATCTGCCTACAGACACGACACTGCCGTCTACGGTAAGACACTCTACTATATATTCATTTAGTCCCAAAGTTGGCTACTGTCCCAATGTTACCCTCAATGGCCCTAAGTTACTCCGACTGGCACTAAGTTGCCCCCACTGTCTCAAC
>JAQGAE010006168.1:0-10422 GCA_034696685.1 Julus scandinavius
CCCCAACTCGGCCCCGAACGCCTCAATCTGTTCAGGCTTCATGATAACAAACATGTCATCGACATACCTTTTGAACAAAGTGGGCGTTGTTGACCTGTACCTTCTATTCATTGCTGTCCTCTTGTCTAATTTGTTTTGTGTAGTAATTAACCTGAGGAAGTCCGTGATATCGGACGAAACGTTGCCTGCAATAAAGAGGTTTACCCCTTTATTCTGACCTAAACTTCTCTTTCGTCCATTTCTTTCTGCGTGGTCGAGAGTTCATATAATGTCACTTTTAAAAATCTGTAAAATCGACTTTTTTTCGAATTGTAAATTTTAGTTGGTATTATGGTGACATACGGACACAAAACGAATCTCGTAACAATGGAGCAAGAAATGAAAATTTTAGATTATTTCAAAAAATTTGTAAAATCGAATTTTTTTGAAATCAGGATTTCCGTGGGTAACATGGTGTCGTACAGAAACAAACCGAATATCGTGACAATTGAGCAAGAATTGAAAAGTTTAGAACATTTAAAAAAAACTGTAAAATCAACTTATCTCGAAATGTGGATTTTTGTGGGTATCGTGTCAGAAGTACATAAACCGAATATCGTTGCAATTAGCAAGAATTAATTTTTTTAGATAATTTTAAAAAAAACCTGTAAAATCAACGATTTCGAAACGTGGATTTCCGTGGGTATCATGATGTCATACGGACACAAAACAAATCTCGTGACAATTGAGCAAGAATTGAAAATTTTAGATAATTTCAAAAAACCTGTAAAATCGACTTTTCTCGAAATGTGGATTTTCGTAGGTATCGTGTCAGAAACAAACCAAATATCGTGACAGTTGAGCAAGAAGTGAAAAGTTTAGATAATTTCAATAAATTTGTAAAATCGACTTTTTTTTAATTTAAATTTTAGTGGGTATAATGGTGTCATACAGACACAAACCGAATATCGTGACAATTGAGCAAGAATAGAAAATTTTGGATAATTTCAAAAAACCTGTAAAATCGACGTTTTTCTAAATGTAAATTTCGGTGGGTATCAATGACGACGGTATCAAAATACGAACACAAACCGAATCTCGCAACAATTTAGCAATTAAGAATTAAAAATTTTAGATAATATCAAAAACCCTTAAAATTGCCTTTTTTTCGAAATGTCACCATAATATGGTGACATACGGACACAAACCGAATATTGTGACGATTGAGCAAGAATTCAAAATTTTAGAAAAATTTAAAAAACCAGTAAAATCGATATTTTTAAAATGTTAATTTTTGTAAGTGACATGGTGTCACACGGACACGAACCAAATATTATGACGATACGGACACAAAACGAATCTCGTGACAATGGAGCAAGAATAGAAAATTTTAGATTATTTCAAAAAATCTGCAAAATCGAATTTTTTTCGGAATAAGGATTTTTGTGGTTAACATGCCTACAGAATTAAACCAAATATCGTGACAATTGAGCAAGAATTAAAAATTTAAGATAATTTCAAAAAACCTGTAAAATAAATCAACTTTTTTCGAAATGAAGATTTCTGTAGGTGTCATGGAGTCGTATAGAAACAAACTATCTTGTGACAATTGAGCAAGAATGGAAAATTTTAGAACCTTTTAAAAATCTGTAAAATCGACTTTTTTTCGAATTGTAAATTTTAGTTAGTATTATGGTGACATACGGACACAAAACGAATCTTGTAACAATGGAGCAAGAAATGAAAATTTTAGATTATTTCAAAAAATCTGTAAAATCGAATTTTTTCGAAATAAGGATTTCCATGGGTATCATGGTGTCGTACAGAACCAAACCGAATATCGTGACAATTGAGCAAGAATTGAAAATTTTAGATAATATCAAAAAACCTGTAAAATAAATCGACTTTTTTCGAAATGAAGATTTCTGTGGGTGTCATGGTGTTGTACAGAAACAAACTATCTCGTGACAATTCAGCAAGAATGGAAAATTTTAGAAAATATTTAAAAACCTGTAAAATCGACTTTTTTCAAATTGTTTATTTTAGTTGTGTATTATGGTGACATACGGACACAAACCGAATATCGTGACAATTTAGCAAGAATTAGAAATTTTAGAAAATTTTAAAAAACCTGTGAAATCGATATTTTTCAAATTGTTAATTTCCGTTAGTAACATGGTGTCATAAGGACACATACCGAATATTATGACAATTGAGCAAGAATTAAACATTGTTTAGAAAATTTCAAAAAATCTGTAAAATCGACTTTTTTTGACATGAGGATTTCCGTGGGTATCAATGTTGTCGTACAGAAGCAAATTGTATCTTGTGACAATTAAGCAAAAATTGACAATTTTGGAATATTTTAAAAACCTGTAAAAACGACTTTTTTCGAAATGTGGATTTTCGTGTGTATGATAGTGTCATAAAGACACATACCGAATCTCGTGACAATTTAGCAAAAATTAAAAATTTTAAATTATATTAAAAAACCTGTAAAATCGGCTTTTTTCGAATTGTGGATTTTTGTTGGTATCATATGGTGCCATACGGATTAAAACTGTATCTTGTGACAATTGAGCAGGATTTGAAAAGTTTAGATAATTTCGAAAAATCTGTAGTAAAATCGACTTTTTTGAAATGAGGAGTAAAACAGATAGATACAATTGGCTAAATCTGTAAGAATCAGTCACTCAGCAAAGAATTCCAAGCAAACACAAGCAACCCAACGCTTAGCCAACAGACTTATATAAGATACTATAATACTTGAACCAAAAAAGGTTTGTAAGAGTAAATTTATGCAAAAGCTATGTATCTTATAACCAAAAAAACAATGGAGGCAAGTGTGCTTGCCTCTGTGAGCAATTCCTAACATGGCCACGCCCAACCGAAACTCTTAATTGCTAAATTGTCACGAGATTCGGTTTGTGTCCTTATGACACCATGATACCCGCGGAAATCCACATTTAAAAAAAGTCGATTTTACAGATTTTTTAAAAAATTTAAAATTTTCAATTCTTGCTTAATTGTCACGAGATTCGGTTTGTGTCCGTATGACACCTTGATACCCACGAAAATCCACATTTCGAAAAACGTTGATTTTACAGGTTTTTTAAAATTATCTAAAAATTTAAATTCTTGAACAATTGTTACGATATTCGGTTTGTGTCTCTATGAACCCATAATACCCACCAAAACCACATTTTAAAAAAAGTCGATTTTATAGATTTTTTGAAATTATCTAAAATTTTCAATTGTTGGTCAATTGTCATGATGTTTGGTTTGTGTCTGTATGAACCCATGTTACTCACACAAGTCCACATTTAAAAAAAGGCGATTTTACAGATTTTTTAAAATAATCTACAATTTTTAATTCTTGCCAATTGTCACAAGATACGGTTTGTGTCCGTATGACACCATTATACCCATGGAAATCCACATTTCAAAAAAAGTCGATTTTACAGGTTTTTTAAAATTATCTAAAAAAATTTAATTTTTGCTTAATTGTCATGATATTCGGTTTATGTACTTCTGACACCATGATACCCACGTAAATCCACAATTCAAAATAAGTCGATTTTACAGATTTTTTGATATTATCTAAAATTTTCAATTCTGGCTTAATAGTCACGATATTCGGTTTGTGTCCGTATGACCTCATGTTACTCACGAAAATCCAAGTTACTAAAAAAGTTGATTTTACAGATTTTTTAAAACTATCTAAAGTTTTCAATTCTTGCTTAATTGTCACGAGATTTGGTTTGTGTCCGTATGACACCATGAAACCCACGGAAATCCACTTTTAAAAAAAGTCGATTTTACAAATTTTTTGAAATTATCTAAAAAACCATATTATCATAGAAATCTAAGTAATCTTAGTTAGAAAGAAGAGATGAGGTCAATGTAAAGGATAGCACCTTTATTTAGCAGCAACGTTTAGTCTATTCATCAGACTTCATCAGGATACAAAACTAATTAATTACAAGAGAAAACAGCATATCAGACAAGTATGAAAAGCCAGCAACACTTAACATCAATTTCAACCACAGAACGATGCCTTGTTAGAAATTGCAACTAACAACCAAAATTTTTGAACATCACATACGCGTGGCGATCCGCGTTACATCATCATGAGTGAATTTGGCAATATCTGCAAGTATCAGTTACAAACGCAATCAGGTACCCTAAGGCAATTTTCAGCACCAACGCAATCCTCTCATATACAAGCTTACACTTAAACCCAAAACATAATAATAATAATATTACCTTCAAAGTACATTCATGATTACAAGTAAACCCAACAGCCTGGTTCAAAAACCCACGAGCACTTTGCCACATCTGTATAAAGGACAGTATAAAAATATACCGAAGAATTCAACAAGTATTCACTAAAACGTTTAGATCTGATCAATAACAGATCAATAACATCATATCAATAAGACTTACATACATATTCCAAAAAATTCCTTTCACAACACGGACACCACCCACGTGTGGTCGCAAATATCACAGTACCGCGCACAATTTCAAGCAATACAAGTGTACCTTAATCTAATAACGTCATTGCAACCTACGGAGGCACGTAGTGCCGGGATTAGTTTTGTGGCCTGATGAAGTCTGATGAATAGACGAAATGTTGCCGCTAATAAAGGTGCTATCCTTTACATTGACCTCATCTCTTCTTTCTAACTTATACTACTGTGGGTCTAGAGTTCAACATGTCGTTAAGAAATCTTAGATTCCATGAAATAAAGCACATAAAGGGCGCGGTCAGGTCTGTTTTTGATCAGGCTATTAGGCTTACCTCTGACGCTAATGCGGGAGAACATATCCTAGCTGAGAACACACAAATTCTTCAGAGAAACAACTACATTATTGAATTTATCATTAAAATTAAAAGGGAAATTTTACATCATAGAGTTAGACCACTGGGTACTAAGGAAACTTCCTGGAAGTGTTACATTTCCATCCCTTACAAGTAGGGTCTCCCTGGAAAGATCAACTCGTTCATTAGCCAATTTAATGTGGTTGTGGCGGCAAAGAGCCGTAATACTGTTTAATCATTCCTCTATACGGCGAAGGACCGTCTTCCGGGTATGATGAGGATCCAGGTCGTGTATGAGATCCCGTGTGGCTCGTGCAGCTTCGTATACATTGGGAAGACGAAGAATACTGTTGCTAAAAGGGTCAGGCAACATCAGCTTGTTGTGCGCAACAGAAGAGTTGCCTGCAGTTCTTTGGCTAACCATGTGTGAAGTGAGTTCCCGGGACATTGTATAAACTGGGAAAGGAGCAGAGTTGTGACTGGGGAACCGCGGTTGAGGGCTACTTCTCAAAGATAGTGCTAACATACAAAACAATCCAAATGCTATGAATTTGGCTTTTCACCACGGGTCTGTACCATTAAAGTATCAAGAAGTTTTGAGAAACGAGTTTTCTTGACCGTATTGCTTGAGGCATGGTGTATAGGTACTAGAACACGGTAGCCCAATAGAAGGAGATTTGGGGGGTATCACACGTGTGCTAATTCTTCGAAGGATGCTGTGAAGAATCCTTTGACTTACCCTAATGACATAGCTCTTGAACATAGTAATTTGTCGCGGTTATTACCATGCGTCTTAGAATATGAGTGGCCAGATGGGTTTGAATTTACCACCAGTGTATGTTGTTCTGCTGGGGACACCAAACTGGCCCCTAGATGGTGCAAGCCTGCCTCATTTTGCCCAGATGCAGCCACCATTTTGGCATCATCATTAGTGGTTCTCCTGTGATTGCAGCAGGTTGTTTTGTTGCTTCTGCTATCCTGTTGATGGTCTTTCCTTTGGTTTTCACCATGGATGGGTGGTTGCACTTTGGGTCTGGGCCTTGTTTGGCTTGTTTTTATCAACTTTCATTTCATCAGCCTTTTTAGTGGCATGCAGGTGTGTGGTTTCTACCTTGTAGATGAGTGTTTTAACCTGTAGTATGAGTGTTTTGAATTATGATTTTAAGATTATGATTGTATTTAGAATTTTAGAGCTTGGGACTTACTGTAATATGCTGCTCAAGGTATTTGGCTGTGCCTTGTTTTATGGTAATGCTTGTTATTCTTGGATCTATCCTTTCTGGTTGCTTGTGGTCTTCGACCTTGTAAATGTTCCTTTCTTATGGAAATTTGATGCCCTATTTTGATTGCCTGTTTGTGAATTTGTTCCCCCTATGTTACTTGCAATTTGTAAAAAATGGCAATGTTATATTTGAATTGTTTCAGGTCGTTGTCGGCCTGTGTGGAATTTTTATTTATTGCTGTCTTCATGGTTCGATTTTTAGATTGTTTTATGACCTGATGAAGTCTGGCTTTCAGACGAAACGTTGCCGGCAATAAAGGAAACTATTTTACTTTTACACTGACCAAAACCCTCACTTATTGCTCACTGTGTGAATGTAAGTGTTGTGGGTATAGTGGCCAGAGCCTAGTTGTTATGAGGTTGTGTTATATTGTTCGGAAAGGTTAAAGGGCATGCTGTTTTAGCCTTCCAAAAGGCTTCGTTGTGCCTCTATGGGCAGGGTCACGATTATGTCTTAAAGGTTTAGGAAGGGGCATTTCATTTCTAAGGATGTCATCATATTTAAGGAAAATAGACCCTCTACAAATAGCGAGGTTCATGGACGTGGGATTACTCTGGATGTGCACACTTTCTTTAAGCAATCTTGCCCTTAACCGAGGTTCACCCGTAATAATTCTGCTATTTTCCCATTTAATTAAATGACCAGAAAACTCACTCCATATGTGATTAGCCAAGGAGCTATATGCAACTTTCCTATTTCACACATCATACCTGGTGTTGCTTGATTCCTTCCCTTAAGGTATTCTTGGTTTGCCCAATCTATACAAAATTGCAAGATCCACAAGAGATCTCTTAAACAACCTGGCTACGGGACTATGGTTTGTCGGTCCTTAAGTGATGGAAGAAAATATATAACTGTGTTGTGACTTTTACTTGCAATCACACCATTATACTCTTTGCAAAAAGCATTAATTCTTCCCGAGAGGGCCCTTTTATACGGCATAGGTAGGTAATGCTGTTTAGGTTTTCCCCTGTCGATGCTAAACTCATTCTAGGGTTCAAAATTTAGTTTTTTATTTTCATTATAAATTCACGAGGATAATTATTTCTTAGTAAGATGTTGATGTTTTCATCAATGATCCGTTCCCTAGAAGCAAGTAAGGATGTCAGCTTAATTGCTTGGTCCAGTATAGATCTTACCATGCTTTTTTATCTTTTATGTCATAGTAGCTCAAAAAATCAAGGTATCTACCAGAGTTAGTGTTTTTTTTGTAATATTCCATATAAATATTTCCGTTTTCATCTCTAATGACCTTTACATTTAGAAAACTCAGGCTCCTTTCATTCTCTAATTCCGTGGTAAACATGAGCCTAGGGAGAAAACCCTCCATTTCGGATTTGTAGACATCAATAGACTTAGGCTCCATAATGGCAAAGATGTTATCTACATATCTTTTTATAATAGTGAGTGTAACTTGGGAAAAGGATTTTTACCTCGTTTCCAGTTCCTCCATGAATAAATTTGCTATAGTAGCAGAAATAGAGGAGCCCATAGCCATGCTAAACATTTGGCGATAATAGTCACCATCGAAGAAAAAAAAGGTTGAATTCAGACATAACATGAGTCCCTCGATATAATCAGTCACCGGGATGGATGTAAAACTCCGAATTAGATTCCACTTTTCCTCGATTATGAGTTCAACCCTTTCCAACAGAATGTTATTGTATAAGGAGCATACATCGAAGGAGACCATGATTTCGCCCTCTGACACCACTGTGTCCCTCATAAGTTGGGCAAACTTGAAAGTATTCTTTATGAAGGTCTCTGTGTTACCCGTGATTTTGACTAGAATGTCAACGTACAATTTTGACAAGTTATAAGATGGGGCTCCATTAAAGGCAACTATTTGCCGCAAAGGCACATTAGGTTTATGGGTTTAGGAAGTCCATAGATCCTAGGTGTTATCCCATTTTTGCTCCTAATCTTATAAACACTATGCGGAATAAGTTTTTTGTAGAACTAACCCTTAACCAGCTTATTGATAGCGTTTTGGTTTTTGACAAGTGGAGATGTGGGAAGTTTCTCGTACGTTTCGGGGTCATTCAACAAAGTGAGTATTTTTTCTTTGTAAGCTACTTTTGGTAAGGCTACCAGTTTGTTGGATTTGTCAGCTTTAACCAAGACAATGCTGTCTCTAGTATCAGCAAAGAATTTTCTGACCTCATGCTCAAATATGCCCAGTATTAACTGGAAATTAGGCCCTCTTGTGGTATTCTCCTGAAGATCTTAATTGATTCCACCAATTTCTCCCTTAATGTGTCGACATTTATGTTAGGCAATAAGTGCCAATTAGATTCAAAAGACGCAAATGCCTCTAATATATTGAAAGGTTCATCGAAAGCAAATTTTGGACCTAAGGCAAGAAATCGCTTAATGTTCAAAGGGAGCATCCCATTGGTAAGATCTTCAACCCAATGGTCAACTTCGATGTTTACGCCACTGCCAGCTTCTTTTTGCAGCCTTCTGAATTTGTTCTGCAATCTAAATTTTTGTATTTTAAAGTGCCATTCAGCACTATTGGTGTGGCATATTTTCGCCTTTATTCTTTCTCCTATGGTGGTAATAGGCGTTGTCCATCTGATTGTTTTTGGTGGATTAACGTCTCACCTTAGTGATATTTTGGCTGTGACTATCATGAGTTAAGGTTAGTTGCATTTTCTTTTGTCTTAATAAAACTGTATGCCTTTTAGGAACCCACGGATCCTCTGCCACTGCCTTTTTTAGTTGCAATTTTTAATAAAATAAGAAACATCTGTTTTATTACCAAACTTTTGGGACTTTGTTGGACCCTTCTTGTGCTTTTTAACTTATTGGTTGTCTTCTCTGTTTTTTAAATTGTAGTGCATCTTTTTTTTTACCTGATGAAGTCTGTTGATCAGACGAATCATTGCTGCTAATAAAGGTTTACCTTTACATCGACCAGAAAATCTTACTGTGCCTTATAATACATATGGTAAAGAACTACAATGTCTCCTACAATGATGTTATCTTCAGTTTGGATCGATCTACGTGTAATTGTGCGATTTAATGGGAACATTTCGTAATTGTTTGTCATTGAAATGCTGCAAACTCACCTGTTCCATCGCGTGCCATAAAAGTAGTATCATTAAAAAGTCTTCGTTGATATTTTCATGTTTCACCATGTCGTCCATTGTTACCGTCCTTCCTCAGTTGGTCTGCTAGAAAAAGTTTAACTAGTTAAGCTTCCAAATGGGAGGGAATTTGGAAGGGGGACCGAAAAATAAAATGTTGAAGTGCGCATGCTCAGGCCCTAACTTTTCGGTTAGCTGCTCGGTTTCAGTCAAGTGGGAATCAGGCATGAAAATTTTACAAAGATTTATAACAACAGACAGTCAAGAGGATGTCGTTAATGATTGATTATAATCAATGATCAACGATGATAGACAATTGATGGTGATCGATGATCGACGATGATGATTGACGATGATTGATGATCGACAACGATCGACGAATGATAAATGACGATTGAAGACAATCGACAATCGAAGATGATCGATGTTGATGATTGACAATGATCGATAATTAACGATTATTGATTATCCATGATGATCGATGATGATGATAATTGACGATGATGTTGATCGACGATCGACGAGGTTCGATAAGCAAAGATGATAGATGATTGACAACAATTTATGATGATCAATAATCGACAATGATGGTCAATTCTGATTGATGGTCAATGATGATGATGATCGCTGATGATTAATGATTAACGATGATCGATGATCATTAATGATTTATAATCAACTATGATCGATGATGATGATAATTATGATGATAATGATCAATGATCGATGATGATGATCACGACGATGATCACGTCATTGATGGTGATCAATGATCGATAAAGAATGTCGAATATCGATATTCGACGATCGAATATCGACAATGATCAATGGGGAGCAATGATCGATGATCGATGATGATCGTTGATATATGAGAAGTGCCAATGATCGACGATGATCGTTCATTGACAATCAGCGAATATGGATGATAAGCAATGATTGATAATGATCAATTATCCATGATGATCTATGATGAAGATGATTGATGATGTTGATGGTGATGAAGACCGACAACGATCGACGATGATCGATGATGATCAATGATCCACGATGATAGACGATCGATGGTGATTGATGATCGATTTCTCCCTCAACCCGTGGTTCGCCTCTCTGCTTAACGATTTTGTTGTGCCAGAGGGAGAGGTCATGGTTTCTTTCGATGTTTGCTTACTGTACACGAATGTTCCACTTGATAGGGTCGATATGATTGTAGAGGAGAAATGGGACCTTATCAAGGATTTCACGT
>JAQGAE010006169.1:0-10421 GCA_034696685.1 Julus scandinavius
ACCTAAAATTCTTTGGATGATTGCAACCTAAAATTCTTTGGATGATTGCAACCTAAAATTCTTTGAATGATAACAACCTAAAATTCTTTGGATGATTGCAACCTAAAATTCTTTGGATGATTGCAACCTAAAATTCTTTGAATGATAACAACCTAAAATTCTTTGGATGATTGCAACCTAAAATTCTTTGGATGATTGCAACCTAAAATTCTTTGAATGATAACAACCTAAAATTCTTTGGATGATTGCAACCTAAAATTCTTTGGATGATTGCAACCTAAAATTCTTTGAATGATAACAACATAAAATTCTTTGGATGATAACAACCAAACATTTTTCGGTTTTCGGATGATAACAACCTAAAATTCAAATCTGTACTGCTCCATTAATATTTGTTGTAATCGTAGATTACCAGTGTGGAAAGAATTAATGAGTACAGCAAGCTTCCTTCTGAAGATGGCTATGACACAAAACTGGCAGACACGGTGCCCAAAAAATGGCCAATATTTGGTGAAATCAAGTTTCGCAATCTATCTTTGTATTATTCAGATCATGAGCCAGCAATACTGAAAAACCTTTGCTTCAACATCAAGGCTGGTGAAAGGGTTAGATAATGTTTAAATAAAATATATTTCTTTTCCACTAAAGCAAAACTCGGCAAGAGTTTGTCGGGAGGTCTTATGTAATTTCTGCCAATACTGAATTTTTTAGGTTGGTGTCGTTGGGCGAACTGGTGCTGGAAAAAGTTCCTTAATAACTGCATTGTTTCGCCTTGCTGAAGTCAAAGGGGACATTGAAATAGACGGCATAAACACTGCAACAGTTCCGCTGCAGTTTCTAAGAAGTGCTTTTTCGATTATCCCACAGGTAATGCACAAGTTTGTAATTATAAATATCACTTAAATTATCGATTCTACTGATTGGGTATTTCCACTGACATTCCAGGACCCCGTATTGTTTTTTGGTTCGGTTCGTTACAACCTGGATCCATTTTGCCAGCATTCAGATGAGGCCTTGTGGCAGGCTCTGGAAGAAGTCCAGATTAAAGATACTGTCCAAAACATGGACAATGGTCTCAGTGCCATAGTTTCAGAAGGAGGGTCCAATTTCAGCGTTGGTCAAAGGCAGTTGCTATGTTTGTGTAGGGCCATTTTAAGAAAAAGCAAAATTATTTTACTCGATGAAGCAACTGCAAACTGCGACAAATCGTAAGTTTATTATTTATTACAGTCTAAAATATTATAAAAAAATTCACTTGTTTTTTTGCGAATAATTACTTTTGAAATCCATTTTAGGTGTGATGCAATTATTCAAAGAGTTTTACGAAAACGCTTCGCCGATTGCACTATTTTGATAATTGCCCATCGTCTGGACACCATAATTGACTGCGATAAAGTTATGGTTAGTGTAACTTAATTATTTTAATATAACATGAATTTAATTTTCGTTTGCTACAAAAGTTGCTTAATTTTAGATAATGGACGATGGCCATCTAATAGAATTTGACGAGCCATATGTTTTACTACAAAACGAGTGCTCAGCGTTTAAAAATCTTGTACAACAAACTGGAAAATCTGCATCTTCTCAACTTATGAATCGTGCTCATATGCATTATTTATGGAAAGCACGTGAATCCAAACAAATTATTTATGTTTAATCTAAACTTATTATTATCTTTAATAGTAATTTTATCTTAGTTATTATGATTGTTTTACACTTGTGTATTTATTTATGTACATGCAGGCATTGTTTATATATACATTATTTGTGAGTTAGCTGGTTTACTTCACTTAATAAGTTTTTATTGTCTAAAATATATTTAATATTTATTTTAAATGATTCGTGTGATTTAAAATCATTAACCGTTAAAAATAAAACACAAAGTTGAAAATAAATGTTGTGAGGCTTTGTAAAACTATTGCTCTGAGAGCATTTTCTATATTTAATTATCGATCACCAAATTAAAAATAACAATCTGGTAATTTTCGTATGCATGCAATCTATAGCAGAGCACGAATACATGGCAGGAAAGCTAGTTAGCTTTCCAGGATTATACCAGGATTATATATTTAACTCATTATTGTTGAAACTTGAAAAGTACACTCATTTAAGTGACACAATACAATCAATGTTGTTTTCCAGATTGCAGTTTTGCCCTACGCCACTGCACCAACTGATTAAGTTAATCGCGGTTAAGCTTGTGTGAAGAAATGACAAAATTCAGAATAAAGCATTTACGCATTATATTTATTGACTTCATAAGTATGCTGTGTGATGATCAGATCATGTACAATATGGTGTATTTTTTTTCCCATTCAGTTAGTTTTTTCCAGTAATATTCGCATGACTGTTGAAACATTCCTGGAATCTTTGAGTAAGTGTGTATTCAACTATAGAATGTTAGAGGAATTCAGTTAATTTCTCTTCCGTGTTCCTTTATCACACTTTTATGGAATCTGGGGAGATATTTCTGACGTAAAGATGATGCATCTGGGCAATGTGCATGAGTCTGGATGAAGCCACTTTCCCAGTTTGATTCACTAATTTGCTAAATGCAGTTTCCTCTTGCTGCAGAAGAGTGAAAGGTTCATCAAATTCGATAAGCTGGCCTTCATGCATGACCTATGGAGATTAATAAAAATAAATTATTTTTGACGGTGACCTAAACATGATATTTTATGATAAAAAGCATCCTTTAAGCCAGCGTACCATGACTTTGTCAACATCCATAATGGTGTCTAGACGATGGGCGATGATCAAGATGGTGCAGTTTTTAAAACGTTTTCTCAGCACATTTTGCACTATTTCGTCGCTCCTGTATCACAAAACAAATTTCAATGTTAACAAATTGTAAATGTTATGAATCATAACTGCATTTGAAATCCTCACGTTTTGTCGATGTTGGAAGTGGCTTCATCGAGCAAAATGATTTTACTCTTTCTCAGAATGGCCCTTGACAAGCAAAGCAGTTGCCTCTGTCCAACACTGAAATTTGATCCTCCTTCAGAAACAACGGCATTTAATCCTTTATCCATTCTTTGGACAATCTCTTTAATTTGAACTTCTTCCAAAGCTTGCCACAGAACATCATCCGTGTGTTCGGAAAATGGATCCAAGTTTTGACGAATTGTGCCAACGAAAAGTACAGGGTCCTGAAAAAAGCAAATAAGATTTGATTCTTCAAAGCAGCATGCATGTGTTTTTTTAAATAAAAAATTGTATAACTGTTTGTTAATCTCATATGCAATCGTGGAGTTATGTTTTGCAGAATTTACCTGTGGGATGATGGAGAACCCTTTTCTGAGAGAAGGCAGTGGAACTGCATTTGTATTCACACCATCAATTTCAATATCACCTTCCACATCAGAAAGTCGGAACAGAGCTGTAATAAGGGAACTTTTCCCAGCACCAGTCCTGCCCACAATTCCAATCTTTAAAAAATGGTAAAAACTGTAACATTTGGAAAAATTTGGCGATTAAGAACATATTTCAACTTAAACTTTAACACTTACTTTTTCTCCAGGGTTTATATTAAAATTCAAATTTTTCAGTACTGGTGGATCACGAGGTGAGTAGGACAATGAAACATTGGTGAATTTTATTTGGCCATATTTGGGCCAGTCTTTCACTACTGTTTCAGGCATTTCAATGTCATAACCATCTTCTGCTGGAAGATTGCTGTATTCACTGACTCTTTCAACGCTTGTTATCTTTAAAATTAAACGTATTTTGTTAGGGCGATGTGTAAGATTTTTATACAAGAAAACATGGATTAACTTTACACCTGTGTTTCTGCTTCAGCAGCTTGTTTGATTCCCCACTGCAGTGAACTCGATAATCTTGTGACTAATGTCACCAGTAGTCCAATTTCGCTTCCAGTAAATCCTAAAAATGGCAGATTTTCAGCATTAAATAGAAATCTTAATCAGGATCTTACATGAATGTCAGTTTTGTTTGACATACTTCCATCAACTGCTACCATGGATAATAGTATAATGGTGATAAATGCCAAAACTAGTGTTTCCATCCAAATTGCAAACCATCTAGTCAAGCCCAAGAACAGGAACCAAGCCGTTGTATGAGAGTCTTGATGGCCATCAAACTCTTTGGACAGTACATCTTCAGCTTTGTGGGCTCTGATGGTTACCTGGCCTTGGATGGAATTGCTCATCAGAGTGAACACAGGGCTCCTCTCTATTAAATAAACAAAAATGTTTATTTTGGACATGATGGATTTTTTAAGAATTTTGAAATCAGAATGTTCAGAATTAATCAAAAAATTAATTTCTGGAGGAATACTTACTGACTGCTTCAATCCTCTTAATAAAACTTGAAGTTCTCCAGTAACACATGCAGATTAAAATAAAAACGGCTGCTAAAAAGAATGAAGGGATTCCTAGCCAATAGTCAATGTAGATGACTATTGCCACAACCTCTAATAATGTCGACATTTCCTAGAATATTTAAAAAAAATTTAAGTTAACGTTTTATGCCATTACTCTTTATACACTCGCATTAGCACTTGCTAGAATATGATATTTCAAATAATTACCACAATTTCATCATAAAGAGCTGGCGGTAATATATCATCGATGGCTTCCATGTCTTTGGCAAATCGGTTAATGATTCTCCCTACAGGAAATAAATGTTGTATAAACTGTTATATTTTGCTAAACCCCAGGACTATATTTCCAGATTTCTACCAAAGATGACTGACCCAATGGATTTGTGTTGAAAAAGGACATTTTCGACTTCAAAACTGCATCAATCAATTTTTTGTGAATCACTGATGATGATTTCAAAGTAAAGGCGAAAAACATGGCCGTTCGAATAAAAGTAACCACTAAGAGAGCGATTGTGATGTAAGTAAATACCATAAAGGCATCGTAAGAGGACGTTAAGTTATAAGAAAATACACGAAGATAAACGTTTGGATCAAAGTCTGGAATGGCTGATTCATTTCTGAAAGTTGCATTTGGTGATATCGATTCAAATTCTTCTTGGTTATATTCTGCTTCTGCTTGGGTCCATATTGAAAGCCATAATTCGTAGCTTATAGAAATCAGTTGTGCAGCACAGTTGACAATCACAAACAAGAACATGGTGAAATAAGTATGAGCTGATTTAAAATATGTCATGTAGCCCTTCATGCTGACTCCAACCAAATATCCCTCCTCCAAGTAATCTTTGGACTTAGACAAGTTCTTTGAATTGTCATCCTTCAAGAGGTGAACCAATGAAAATAGACAAGTTGAAAAATTAATAATTGAATACAAGTATTTTTGGCTTAAAACAGATATAACTTAGTTTTGAATTACATCTTCTTCTGCTTCTTTCGTTTGAATTCCTTCCAAGTCCATGGAATCCAAAGAAAATGTCCCTTGAGATAAGATGTCCAAAGAGTTACTAGTTTCTTCCGATTTGTCCTTGCTATCCACGTTTTTGATTGCATTATAATCGCCTTGTTTGATGATTTTGCCCTAAGTGATAGTTAAAATTAATATTCTGCTCATTTTAACAAGTGACAAGTGATGTTATATTTTTACGTTTTTCATGACAACAACATGAGATTCTGGTGTGATGTGCTGCAATTGATGAGTGACTAAAACGCGTAAACTGCTTCTTACAAGACCATTGATGCAACTAGAAATACAACAGGCACTTTCTTTAGTAAATTTGTACCACCATGTTTTTAACATTTTTATATCTTAAAATCTAGCCATAGTTGAAATAGTTGATATGCGTACCTTCTGAAAAGATGATTGCCAACCCTGGCGTCCACTGCACTCAAACAGTCGTCCATCAGATAAACATCTGCGTCATGATACATTGCCCTGATAATATTATGCTCATATTAATATAAATAACATGATAATGTTAAAATTATTACAAATATTCAACATAATTACCTTGCAAGATGAATTCTAGCTTTTTGACCACCACTTAAAGTTACCCCTTTGTCACCAACTTGGCTATTGTCCCCATCTGGAAAATTATTCAGATCCTGAAAAAGTCAAAAATAATTATCAATGACTGATTAACTAATTTTTTAGGAGACTTAGTCGTTATTTTTTTACCTCTTTCAGAGCACATGCTTCCAGGATCTGTCGATAACGTTTTTCGTCAAAAGGCAAGGAAAACACAATATTTTTTCTAATAGTAGCCGGGAATAACCAGGGTTCTTGGGACACGTAGGCAATTCTTCCTTTCACAGTGGCATTCCCATTTTTATGCAGCATTTCACCCAATATAGCCAGTAATAAAGATGACTGTGTATAGATAAAATACAGAAATATCCAAATTAATATTTGGCTAATGTTAAAAAACAATGACAGTTGATACAATTTTTAAATAATTTCTATTGTTAGTAAACCCATCTGTAAAGCGTTGATAATTTGGGAAATTTTATTTACCTTTCCTGACCCAACTGATCCTGTTACGAAACACAAAGCACCATTGGATAAAGAAAGGGAAATTCCATTTAGCCTAAACCTAGAATCTTCCTGCAATGAAAAAATGTCGAATTTAAACAGTGAAAACTTAAAAAATTTACAAAATTTGAATGTGGTTGTTTTGTACTTTTCCCCAAGCTACTGTAAGATCATTGAGTATGAGACTGTTGCCTTCGTCATGTAAACGTTCAAGATGACGGATGCTCGTTGTCTGCTTCTTCTCCTCCATCAGCAAAATAGTCTTTTAATAATTTCAAATTATGTTAATTATGTCACTTGAGCTTATTTCAATTGTGAAAATTCTTCTAAAGAAATTCAGATTACCTGAAGCCTACGTATGGACACAAACACTTCAGCTACTTTTTGAACACCATTGGGGAATATGTACATCATGTTCAGTTTTAAAATATTGTAGAGTGCATAAGTGACAAACACCATTTCAGCTCTAATTTCTTGGCCCATATACAGAGCTGTTAAAATTGCCAAGAAAAGTGGGAGTTTCGATCCAGAAATGTATACCATCATGTTAAAGGTCCTGAGAGCCATTGTAGCAGCAATTACTTTCAGTTCTTGTCTATATTAAGAAAAAAAAGTTAAATGTACTTTGAAAATTGACAATTTTTGTGTTACCCAAATGGGATGAAAGTTTCAAATTTGTCACCTTCGGACTTGCTTTATCAGGTTAGCAAAGGGTACCTCCCAGGAATACATCTTAATCGCCTTCATGTCAGATAAAATTCCATTGATGATTTTCAAACGTTCATCAGTTGCCATCGATTTCTTTAACCTATGTTTGTGAAAGTTTTGGAAAAAAAAAACCCAGCTTAGCTTAATCTGTTTTTATGGTAGTGTGCCTGTATCATTTGAAATTCACCTTAGTTTTGTAAAAAGTCTTCCTTGCAGCACTTGAATAATAGCGTTGATGTACAAAATTCCAACTCCTGGAAGGACAGGGATTCCATACATGGGGTACAGATAGGCCAAAACCAACACAGAAGCAAATGGCTCTATCCAAATGCTCAAGCTGTACAAGGTGAGCTAAATAATAACAACATTATTGTATAAAATGAATAATGCTTTTAAAATTTCGTGATTTGGTTCATGTAGTGTAGGTCACCTGATCAAATCTTAAGACATCTCCAGCAACAATGTTGAAAAATTTCCCAGCTGTAGTCGTTGCCATTAACGCCTTAGACAGTCTCAAAGCCTTAATTGCGCAAATAATTAAACATTGATTTTTAATATTAAACATAAAACATAGGTTACTTTTTTATTAGTTTGCAACTTGCATTGTTGTAAAATGACCGTGCGTTTTTCAAGGGCTATTAATTTTGTTGAATAGATATTCGTTGTTGTTTAATGTTTTTCTGTTTATGTTTAAGAATACATATTCCAATTAATATGCACACATTTTAATAGATGTCACATTTCAAAAGTTGGGCTATAAAAATAAGATTTCTAAAACTTAAACTGACAAAAAGTTTAACGTCCAAAAATCACTATATCTGGGGAAGTTTTTATATTTTAGATATATGTACTTTATACTTACTTTTCTATAAACCATCGAACAACACGATAATCGCATTCTCATTCCAAGTCTTTCGATATAGAACATCATTTGATGAATCATTAGAAGCCCAAATCCAAATGTTCCAATGACGATAGAAGCATAAAGGTAAATTTTGTAACCTCCTGAATTACCACTCTCAATGGTGCGTATTATTAGGCCCATGCCAGCCACGTTTATTGCCCCAAGAACATAAAACTACAGAAAATTGATTGAAAATAAAATTAATTACTTTTGTACTTATTTTTTCAAAAAAAAATCTTCAATCGCTTTCAAAATCTTTCAATTTTACCTTGCAAAAATAAATAGCTCCACAGATTAATAATTTTTTCCATGTTATATTCCATATGGCCCTTCTTAAACTCGGTTTGTGGAATTCAGTTTCTTTAAGCAGTTCTTTTTCCCATGATCTATACACGAAACGATTTTAATCGACAAGCTTACCTTCTAAAGTAATTTTATGTAAACAAATGTTACCAAAATCAGTTTTGCAAGTTTGGTGACATTATTTTTTTTAGCAAATTTCTTACTGTTGTAACTCGTGATAAACATTTAAAGCCTGATCGTTTTTTGGAGGAATGTAGAAATCGTCTGGTCCAAGATTCCTTTTGAAACCTTTTTTTAATATTGGAGTCAACCAACTAAAATGAAACATTATACCTTAATTTACAGTATGCATATTTTAGAAACGAGAATCTGATTTTCGTTATCCGAAAATTCATTATTTAAGAAATGTATAGCATTACACTTTTTATTGAATATGTTTTACCCTAGCTATTACTGTATTTTAAAATTAAAGTATTTAAACATAGATGGAAATAATAGTTATTAAAATACAAAAATCTTACTCGCTTCTCTTAAAATATTGTATTAAAGGTACAGTCATGGTATAGATTCTTAACTAAAATTTAAACTAAAAAACTTAACACATAACTTCTTTGAAAATAATAAATAAGATTTACTTTAGCTTAAGTTCTAACTGATCAACTTAATCAGAATTTGTACAAAATGTACTTAATTTAGAAATTATCTTTAAAAATAATGTTATTAAATTTATTCTGCCCCAGTATTGTATGTTTAAATTAAAATTTTGATTAGTTATGTAATTAAAGTTGATTTAGATATAAAAATAATATTTGTTTCTATTAAAATATTGTAATATTACTACAGAAATGTATATTATCAAAACAATTTTTCAGAGCAAGTACTCTAAGCATCTACTTTACATTTATATTTATTTTAACTAAAGCTTTAACTTCATGGAAGTAAGACACTTCCATGAAGTAATTGTATAAAAATAATTCCTTACCAGAAAAACAATGACTGCAGAAGATTTGCTTCCTTGTAGGGATTGGGCTTACCCAAACTTTTCTTATTCTCGTCCATGACTGACCAACAACTATGAAGTGAGGTTCGAAGAGAAGTATCGAATATTTAAAACAAAATTTTTTTTCAACATTGACCCCATAGTGCTTTCAACCTAAGAATATTACATATATTGCAGTAGTGTTGCTAAGTAAGCTTCTGTATGATGTAAATTTTTATTTAATTACAATCACAACTGAGCGTAACGAAGTTTCGACATATTCTCGTATTGTGTTCGAAGTAATAATGAAATATGCTTTAAATTAAATTTATAGTCTAATATATTATTCGTTTGACAAATTCAATGTCTCAATAATTCTTTTTATTAGTTGCAATTATGAACAATTATAAAATGCTATAAATTTAAAATGAATCATAAATTACAAGTAGGTATTCCAAAAAATTCAATCAACGAATAAATTCATTTATTAAAATAACGATAAAGTAAACGTTGCAAAAAAAAATCATTTAATGAGCCGCTAACAATCGTAAAGTAAATATATCATGGTACTGGTTGATGTCACCTTCCAAGATGATGTACTCAGATCAAGCTGCAATGTTGTATGTATCGTTTCTTAAATTTTAAATGCTAAATAAACAACTAAAACAGTAAGCTTTTTATTAAACTTTGTCATTCCGAGTGTTAAATAAACTTTAATCTTCCGAAATAGTGACAAAAAATCACTTATTGGGCAAGTTCATATGCGAGTTCATGGGTGAGTAGGGGTCAGTTTTTGAAAATTAGCATAATCATTGCATTTTAAATAAGATTGCAGGTAAGTGACATTAATGGAAAATATAGATTAGTGCAATTTCAGAAAAAAGGTAAGTTTTGTTATTGTCTTATCTCTGGTTTTTTCTCCAATGTAGTACTGTGTGACAGGACGGCGTCACGGCACGCAAAATTTTGGCATAACCTCCCCTCTAACCACCTCCCCGTTTAAAATTGTAATCTGTCACCAGGATTTTCTGACGTTCATCTAAGTCAAGCCATTCAAAATCGTCCAGGTAGCTGATAGTTGGGCAATCTCCTAAGG
>JAQGAE010006170.1:0-10420 GCA_034696685.1 Julus scandinavius
GATTGTGAACCATTTTTACTTTAAAACATAAATTTAAACATGGTTTTTATTTAAAGTTATGATTAATGCGAAAATATACAAATATTTTCCAAAAAACATTAATTGGGGTGACATGCTCCCACTGTGCCCCACAATGTTGCGGTTTACTGTACCCCGTATAACTAATTTGATTTGAATAAGTCCTTACAGCTGACCACATAGCTAATTAACATAAACTTTAGTTTAAAATTATAACTGGATATATACACTCGTCAATGGTATATTGCAGCATTACTAATGTTTTATATTTACACCTAGAATAAAAATCCAATTGCGAGTTGAATAAATATTTTTTAAGAACAAAAACTTTAAGTGCAAATATTTTCTTCTATACTTTTGTCAGATCGCAGAAATTTTGCTTAATGAAAGAGTGCTGCATACAGCTTCTTTGAAAATCAAGAGCATTGGGTTGCTGTTAAAACCTGAATTTATAAACACGTTGTACCACTGTGCCCCGGTCTCCCCTATCTATCGAGAATAATATTTTTCAAAAACTTTCCTTGTATTTTTCTAGATCCTAAAAGCAGTGTGGCTCCTCGTATCCATA
Organism: Julus scandinavius; assembly: GCA_034696685.1. Taxonomy (NCBI): domain Eukaryota; kingdom Metazoa; phylum Arthropoda; class Diplopoda; order Julida; family Julidae; genus Julus; species Julus scandinavius. The sequence goes on from JAQGAE010006170.1 coordinate 587, forward strand.
ACAGTGTAGGCACACTTAAAGCACGTCACGGTGACGTCATCGAAATGCCTTGCGCAGCACAAGCATTACCAAGGCCTAAAAACAGGTTCGTGAATTTCATTTCAGTCAATCATATATTTGTTCATGAATAAATATAAAAAATGTAAATGCGTCGGAAGTAGCATAACTTCAGTCACTGCAAGTCAACTTTCATTTGCAATTCTCTAAGTGTGTTGACAAAAGTAAATTGAGGTTTTAAGATGAAAGCACACGTATATATTGAGCATTTCAGTCTTTTTTTATATAAAAAAGTAAAAACACTTAAATCAATAATAAATTGGTAGTGGTTATGAACGAGCCTTTAGCGTTTTTTTCTCAACATTTTCATCCTCGACCCAGATAACATCGGTTTTTTATTTATAAACATACTGAATAAAATGTCAATATTTCAAGATGACATACATCACTTTATTTCTAAAAATTAAGAATTAAACGTTATCAAAAGTACGTGCATTTCCAACGCAATCCCGAGCTTAAATTGCTTTTATTAATGTGCATTTTGAGATTGGCAAGATGTCTCCGATATGGCTATCTCTACTTTCTGTCAACCACAAAATTAACCTTTTGACAAATTTCCAAGATATTTGTTATCTAAAGCTATACGTATGGTCATAATAACTACATTTGAACATTTTCGATGTTTTCAAAGGTGGTTTCGAGTAAACGGAAAAGACAACATCTTAATTGAATCTAGTGCTCGTTACATCATCCAAAATGGAGTGCTTATCATTAATGGAGTTGAAATATCTGACAATGGAAAATATATTTGTGTGGTCAATAACAATTTAGGAGAAGAAAGAGCGGAAACTACCTTGACCGTCACTGGTAAGTAGACATTTTTTTTATCCTAATATTTTACTTACATTTCCAACTATTTTACCAAATTGTGTAAATTGTGTACAAAAAAATTGTGTTGTTGTAAATGATTTTATCAGTAGAATATTCGAACTTTTTACCTTTATTTGAGAGATTACTCATGCATTTATGATTTTGTCTTAGGTATGTCTTGAAGTGCTAAAATAGATTGTCTAATAATTTGATTTTTAGTGTTACATATTTTTAAGTAGATTTCAGATTTAGTTTGATATTAACCTACATTGAAACGTTCTATATATTTTCTTGTAAAAATAAAATATGCTCAAAAATATATGCTAAATGTAAAAAAATAGAAAAAAATATACTTTTTTGTATATTATTTTGCATCCAATATATAAAAATAAATATTTTTTTCTTATATATAAAGATTTAGTTTGATATTAACCCAAATTAAAATTATTTTTTGAAAAACAAAATATGCAAAAAAATTATGCTCGAATGCAAGAAAAATATATAATGTTTTGTATATATTTATAAACAATATACTATTTTGCACTCAATATATAAAAATAATAGTTCTTATATATAGCTGAAAAATATATATTTAACTTAAGTTGTGTATATATATTCGGTTTAAAAAATATACATATATGACATTTGGGACAATATATATACTAAGATAAAAATATTTATAATTTATAAAATATTTCAATATGGGTTTAAATTTTTAACATGTATTATTCGTAAATACTTAAGGTAATATAAAAAAACTATTGACATAAGGAAGTAAATCTTTTATCAACTGAATTTCAAATCGTACCTAAACGTAATTAAATGAAGAAATAACTCCACTTAACTTTCATAATGATCATATTCTAAATAAAAAATAGTCTAGCTAAATAAAAACGTAATTTCGTTCCTTATAATTACATTAAACCGACGAAAAGTAAGATTATCTGGAGTGAAGCCGGAAGGTTTTTTTTGTAAGTTTTTTTTACTAGTGTAAAAGTGTTAAGCCTCACAATCTCTTACAACTCTAAATTAGTGAGCAATAAACCCTATATTTTGTGCATTTTTAAACGTTTCTGCAATTTACTGATATCTGCATTTTAGTATATCTTATAAATGTTTTAACGTTTTCATTGCTACATAGAGGGATGAATACATTGAGAAACAAGATATATGTCGCTAATTTAATTCTTAGCATATGTTTATATCATTAACAAAAAAATGATAAGATGCATTATAACAAAATGGTGTCAATATGCTTTTATGCACATTGATTCGTAAAAACCCTTAAGATATTAACGCGGTAATTTGTATACAGATTTCTTTCTATAGTTATTTGAAGTTTCCAAATTAGAGAGGTTCGTATGTAATGAAAGTCGTCATTTAAAATAAATGCACGTTGTCATCGTGTTCCCCATTAATTTCATATCTTAGGTTGGCAATCGTAATTTCTTTATCAAATTACACTCAGTAATATCCTGGCAATGATGTCACTATGGGTATCTCTCACTTAATTAGCATTAATTTAGATGTATGTATTTAATAGATTACATAAGGGGCCATTCAAAACGGACGTCCCCGAAATTCCTCCAAAAACTGACCCTCCCTCTCCTACACCCTGTACACATGGTGTCCATTCTAGAACCGAACTCCCCCTCCTTCTTCCCCATGGACGTCCTTAATTTTTTTAAAAAGTAGGGTGTCCACAAAGTTTGTTGAAACATACAAAGTTTCATCTTATAAATTTCCAAGCACCTGTCTCCAGATTTTTCTGATTAACAAAATCTGGTATACAAATTTCCTGACCTCAAAGGGAAATTCCAGCATAAAATTAGTGTTTGGACATAATTCCCGACTTTTCCGAGGTTTTAAAAATTCCAGTACATTTGGGACTGGGGACAAATTACTTCTGGTGTCCATTTCCCATTTCACTGACCTTTAAAACTCAATTAAACAGAAAATCCAAAACCTGAAAAATACCATCATTTATGAATGTCCATAATAAGTTTAACCCTCTAGCTCTTCCCTCTCCACTCGGTCCACATACCAGCAAACCCACCTACTCCCTCTTGAGGACGTCCTATTTCAATTGCCCCAAACGGGACACCCTACTTTAAATATATATACTATATATACAGGGTGGGCCAATAAAAAGTAAGCCAACTTTATAAAAATCATAAAAAGGTTATTTGTTAATGGAATTTAATGAAAACTTGTACAAATATTGTTTTTCTCTTTACTGTTGAATTGCCCTCCTTCACGTTCTTTTCTAATGACGTAATCATTCGAATTTGTCTTTCAAAATGGCGTTCACTGAAGAAGAAAGAACCGCGATTGGTTTTTTGCGTAAAACGAAAAAATTACAATTCTAGGCAATTTTTGAAACTGTTTCCGCAGAAAGGTGCTAACTTTGAACACAAATTTGAAATAGAGAATTTTTTTGTATAGTATTTAAGTACACATGTACAAATTTTCAATAAACCCCATTAACAAATAACCATTTTATGATTTTTATAAAGTTGGCTTACTTTTTATTGGCCCACCCTGTATATTTACAGGGGGAGATGGGGTCTGGGCCATAAAATAGACACCACGTGGACAGAGGTTAGGGGTCAATATTTGAAGAAACTACGGGGAAGTCCTTTATGAATGACCCCTACATGTAATACTTTGAGAAATATTCAAGTTCACGTTTTCGTTCATACATCGACATAAAACGCCATATATGGTCATATATATATTTTCAAGCAAAATGGAAATATACTATGGCATCCATGGCTTAATGATAGCTTTTAATATACATTTATTTCTCAAAATATTAAATTGAATCCTGGCAAACAATAGTTTTAGACTCAGTCCTCCACTGCGCATGACAGTAGTAATAGCATATTTTATTGTAATAACTGTCCTAATTTGCATCTAGGACAAGGTATCCCCACATACTGTTATAATAATATCGAGTCGATCTCAATCTTAAAGTAGATAAGGTATCCTCCAAGAAAAGTCGATTTTCTTTGAAGATTTTTGATCAGATGCCAAATCGGACAAAAGTGAGATAGACTTTGAAAATTGTACGTTTGTTGAAAATAAAAAAAAAGAAGTCCTGCAATTTTCCCCAAGAAAAGGACCACCACACATATTTGCCAAAGGAAGAAGAAAAAAAATCCAATTGGATATTTACGTAGGCTACTATATGTGTATATATCTAAAAAAAGAGCACGCATGTTCACTTTTGTGCCACTTTCCATTCTGGCAACAATTCCTTTTGGAAATTGAGATTGAATGAAGAGTGGAACTATTGATGAACACCCAATTCTTGTGTTTCCAAATGCTTATTGCAATGACCTGCAATTGGAAAGTTCTTCAGAAAGGTCAACACACGAATCACATCTCTAAAAATGAAAAACTGCGTGTTTCCAGACCTGTACAAAGTCCAACATTTCAAATTTCTTTTCTCCAATTGGCAAGTACAAGAGTCATATATTCTCAGTGGACATTACAAATAAATTTTCAATATAAACCCAACAAATTGGAAAGGGCACTATTCAATTACATTACTGTAAAGCGCGTTAAAACTGCACGACATCAGCAACTTGATCAAAATCTACTTTTTTTTACCGCAATGAACGGTTTTTAGGCCCTTGTAGGACCAATAGCGTATATGATATCGGGAAAAAAAATTCTGTTTACACGAAAGATTGATCAAGATAAATTGAGGTTCATGCAGATGACAGTATGGGTCCTATCTGAAAGATTGAACGCCGTTTGAAAGAGAAAAAAATGCCTGTGATGTTCAGGATTTCATTCTTTCCTCGCAAAACATGTAATCTCTACATTTTTTGATTTAATTTCTGTGGCAGGGTGCTAAAGTCAAAACTAAATTAAATGTCACGAATTTTCTTGGGAGAAAAGTAAAGTTAGCAGCCTGAGTCATAAAACAGTAGAACCCAATAAAAAAAATCACAACTTCGTGAAAAATGCTTCGATCTAAATGAAATCTGGCACTTACATAGAACAATAGTGTAGGAACAAATAACATGCTCCGGACATGTGAAAAATCTCGGATTTGTTTTATTTTTCAACAAGCCCGCTCACCGTGCTCGAGAAACAGCTGCAACCGGAAATGCCACAGTTCATCGAACCCAACCACTGGCCAACAAACAGTCCGGAATTGAATCCAGTGGACTACAAAATTTAGGGAGTTCTCAAGGAAAAGGTTTACAAATCGAAGATTAATAATATCGAAGACTCGAAACTACGAATTAAGAAAACTTGGATTGATCTCGACCAGCATATAATCGATTCGTCAATCACAGAATGGCGCGTTAGATTCCGGGCTTGTGTAATGGCCACCGGAGAATATTTTGAGCATATTTTATAATTCGTCTTTTGTTCCTACACTATTGTTCTATGTAACTGCCAAATTTCATTTAAATCAAAGCATTTTTCTCGAAGTTGTGATTTTTTTTATTGGGTTCTACTTTTTTATGACTCATAGTGTATATTACGAGTTCAAATTTGACTATATAAAACATCCAATATTTTACCGTCCATAAGTATAATATGATCCCTACATAGTCACATATTTCAATTCAACGGATTGAATATGGTCTTTCCACCTTTGTAAACTAATATGAAGTCTCTTTCTCCAATATATTTATATAGCGAAGCCATAACGATTTTGTTTTTATAAAAGGCAAATAACAATTTATAATATTAATGTGCTGTCTTCGTATTTCCCTTTTACCATATGGTACTTATATTTTAACAATTTAATAGTAGATGCAAGTTATGTTTTTATTTGGGACGGTCTAGTTATTTTCAAACAAATTGCTCACATGGATTTATATGTAACATTTTTTATATAATGTTTTGGACTTAAATTGCAAACATCGTATTGAAGTCCCATTATTATTATAAGCATACAAAAGCATTTCATTCAAAATAATGTCGCGTCGAATAAATATAAAAACAATACTTGGAAAGAAATAATTTTAAAAGTACATTTTAAGTGAAGTTAAACAATTTCAAAGACTAGTTTTACATTTTCCATTAAAAGTTTTACATTTCCAAAAAAACGTTTTACATTTTCCTAGAAACGTTTTACATTTTCCAAGAAAAGTTTTACATTTTCCAAGAAAAGTTTTACATTTTCCAAGAAACGTTTTACATTTTCCAAGAAACGTTTCACATATTCCAAGAAACGTTTCACATATTCCAAGAAACGTTTTACATTTTCCAAGAAAACTTTTACATTTTCCAAAAAAAGTTTTACATTTTTCAAGAAAAGTTTTACATTTTCCAAGAAAACTTTTAAATTTTCCAAGAAAACTTTTACATTTTCCAAGAAAGGTTTTACATTTTCCAAGAAAAGTTTTACATTTTCTCAGAGAAGTGTTACATTTTCTCAGAGAAGTGTTTCATTTTCTCAGAGAAATTTTACATTTTCTCAGAGAAGTGTTATATTTTCTCAGAGAAGTTTTACATTTTCCAAGAAACGTTTTACATTTTCTCAGAGAAGTGTTACATTTTCTTAGAGAAGTGTTACATTTTCTCAGAGAAGTTTTACTTTTTCTCAGTGAAGTGTTACATTTTCTCAGAGAAATTTTACATTTTCTCAGAGAAGTTTTACATTTTCTAAGACAAATTTTAAATTTGGCTAGGAATATGATTTTCCATTCCGTTTGACAAAAAAAATAGACAATAATACCAAATCAGCATTTCCTTTAAGGTACTAGATATTACTTCAATTAAATAAAAATATATTGTTTAAATTTAAGCAAACTCATCAAATAGCTTGTCTAAAATGACTTTAAAGCAATTTAATCTTGTCATCAAGGTTAGTAAAAGCAGTAAGTTGACAAAAATTACCTATAAAACTACCTGTACAACTTTAGGACCATATCTTCTAGCATGAATGTTTGAATGTGCACGTAATAAAACACATTTTTAAATGAGATAGATGAAAGTACAAATCTCAACAGGACATGACCTTAAAATCTGGCATAGAAAAGTTTGAAACATATTTTCTATGAAATGGTATTTTGCGGTAAATTGTGGCTGAAATTTTTTTATGCTTAAATGAACAAATAAGATGGCAACATTTTCTGCAAAACTAGTGTCCATGTATCATGAGCTGACAATACGTATAATATTGTATATGTTACACGTAAGAAGCTCTATATTTTTTCGATGTTGAGCTTTTCCCTCTCCACTCCTACTCACTTTTTATCTGTTTCTTTTTTATCATCTCTCTTATGTTCAGCCTCACTGACAGCCCATATTCAACCCAAAGAGAAAATAGTGGACGTTGGCAAGCCAGCCACTTTTGTGTGTGTTATTTCCGGATTCCCTGTGACTTCAATATCTTGGGCAAAAAACGGAAATCTCCTCATGCCAAGTACTTCGTTTCATTTCCCATCGAGAGAAATTTTGCAGATCCCTTCTATCCGGAGAGAAGACAAGGGAATGTATCAATGCTTCGCAGAAAATGAAGATGAAATAGTCCAAGCTACAGCAGAACTAAGATTAGGAGGTAAGAAAGAAAGCCATTTATTTTTCATAAACATGCAGCTTTTAGTAGGTTAAAGGTCGAAACTACAAAAGGAATCCCAACAATCTCTGTCTATATATACTCATTCACTATTCTAAGCACGATCTCAATGCTCTGATATTTGGAAAATGCACCTTTTTTTTACAGTAAAGTGAGTTCACCTTCAAGAATGTCAATGCCACAAAAAAATATGACAATGTTTTTAATATTTTTTTTCGTATGTGAAGAATATTAGTAAAATAGTAATAACAATATATATGAAATAATCGTTAAAATTGTTCATAAATTATCAATTTTTCAAGTTTAAAAATTTTAAAGTTGGATTAACAGTATATATGTGAATTGTTGAATTAAAGTGGTGGGGACCAATGCAGGGTGTCCAGTGAATTTTGTATGAAAAAACTGAAGCATATTTCAAGAATTTCAAGGTTCATCTCTTAAATTTTAAAAAACCATAACCATGGCCAATTACCATAAAATTTATCCAAAGAGCCATGCATGATCATTTTTGAAGAATTCAAACCTAAACTGGCATTTAACATGATTTCAAGTACATTTCACGACTTTCCCGGTTTTGAAGGTTACTGGACACCCTGTATGATGTTGTACGTTAATGAAAAAGACAAAATTTATCTTCTACACTGATGTACTTTAATTAACTTCAATCCTTAAAATTAATAATTACATTGTGGTTGTCTAGTAGATAATTAACGAATAATTACCCGACGAAATTTCAATTTAAAACATTTAAAAAATAAACTCAGTAAAAATATATCCTCGAAGATCTAATATTTACCTTAAGTCTCATCTCATTTTTTAAATATAAAGTTGGCTTATTAAATGAGTTCACAAACTTACAGTAATTTATAGCAGCTGCAAAAGAAATATCCCAGACTGTATTATTAATATAATTATACATTATTTTCACTTTAAAGTTGAAAATACAAGAACAGATATTTTTAAATTCTCAAAGTCTATAAACCTTAAAGTCTCAAACTATGAAATATATAAATTGGAAAAGATCTGACAGCCAAATTAATGGCGAATTGTCTAAGCTATAAGATAAAGGATCAGTGTATAGAGTAATAACAAGGAGCCTTAGGCAACCATGAGCAACATAATAGACATTGGAGTTGTTGAAAACCAACTTTAAATAATCAATATTTTGTGGTATTTTTAAGTAGCAATTACAACACAGGCTGCTTTAAATCTATAATAAAAAATGAGGCTTTGGGCAGTTTACTGAACTCGCGAAAAGCGTTGAAGTTATACAATCTTACTTGAATAGGGATCACAGATTTTCAGCAGCCAGGAAGAGACTCGTCTAAAGGTGTTTACAACATCAGCTTACATTCCAAGGCAACATACTTTTACAAGAGAAAGATAGTCTGATCAATATTTTGCCTAAAGACATACATGTACTCGCAGCTCAGGCATTACAAGAGGTGGAATGCATTGCATTCGCTATTTAAAAACAATATGAAATATGCGATGAAATCTGTGAAACCTCAGACTAAAGTTGATGTATACATATTACGAACGCAATGCACCAACATAGAATGATAATCATCAATTATTACATTATTTACTATATTGTCCTATATACTATGCAGGGTGGACCAGGATTTCTAGCCACTCAGGGGCAATTCAAAAATTGTGTCACACCGTTGCTTGTTTTTGTGACAATTGTGACCAAGGGGTGGGGGGTGGTGGTTCGGTAATGTGACATCACACAATCAAAATTTATTTTAAACGGTAAAAAATATGGGATAAAATCTTTTTTTTTAACATTTGAAATTTTGAATAGCAGTCGGGAAAAAAGATTTGGGTCCTGTAGTGACTTAAAACTTTCTTCCCGATAAAATTAAAAAGAATATAGAATTATTAAAAAATAATGGGGGGTGGGTAAACGACGGGTTGTGACATCATTATGGATGGGGTGTTGTGAAATTTGCGACAATTGTGACAAAGGGGTGAGGGGGTATTTAAACAGAGGCAAAAAAGTGTGACATAATTTATGGATCACCCCTCAACGTTTTTTCTTAATTCTTATACAGTGGGGATATCCATTGCAGTCTAAATCAGCCTGGTATTATTTTAAGCCAAAGTATATATAAGCCACAACTCCAGACAAAATTCTGGAATTAAACTTTTTGGTGAGTTCCAACTCAGATTAATTTGAAGGTCAAGCTACAGACTATTTCTTAAACCTTGGCTTAAAATAAAATCTTGGCTTAGCAAACACGGAGATATCCATTTAGTTCACAGCTAAAGTCTATCTAATACTGTCTGTGATTGGCTATCAATATTTTTTAATACAATTTGCATGCTTTTGAATTCCAAATAATAATAAACTTCGCTGTTATGCCTAGGCTTAAGTTTGGCATTAAGCCTGAGCTTAATGCTAATCCACAGTG
>JAQGAE010006171.1:0-10420 GCA_034696685.1 Julus scandinavius
TGTGTTAGTGTGCAAGAGTTTGCACACAAGTAATAAAGTGTTTCATCTAAATAAGCATCGATTGAGTTTATTTATCAATTATCAATTAGGTAATTGTATTTAAATTTTCGTATTTATCAATTAATTATCCTTTCGAAGAATTGCGCGGAGGTGAACTTTCAAGTCGGTGAATTGTTGTAGGTGAATTTTCCGCCAATGAATTGCAGTCGGTGAACTTTCCTAAAACCGAATATGGCACAGAAATTAATATATTTACAGTTGATATACATGCAAGTCCATACATGTCCATATATAGCTTTTTCATTTGAAACTTTGCAAGCTAGTACTTTCTAGAAATGACTTAAATCGTTTTCTATCTTGCTTTGCTGCATGAACCATAAACATGATGTACCCTATAGCTTTGAAGCCCTTTGCTTTTAAATGTACAGTAGTTTTATTCACTGTATGTGCCTTGCATTAAAATAAGGCTGGAATTTTGCACCGTGCTGCTTTATTACGAAGCAGAAGCCATTACGAAGGGCAGATGATGAAGACGTTTTTAGGGTTCGTAAGAAAAGAGTTAAAGAGGACAGGAATAATGGCCTTCCGTTTGCTCTATCTCTTTCTTGGCTTTTAAGTCTTTAGAGACGTTTCAAGATATGGCTTGTGGTGAACCAATGGCAGTCCTCCCCCGCTTCGACTTTCAGATCTGTGCCAACGAAAATGTTTGCTCCGGTTTCAGTTTTATCGATTGGTATTAAAATATATATGCGGTATGTATCTGTATATATAGATCATCTAAATTTGGATGATGTCGTATGAGATGTTGGAAAAAATTGAGAAATGCCCATGACAAATGCGATGCTATATATTGGCTCGAAGACGAATTACGTAACAGCCTTACTATTTATATTTAATTGAAAAGAATCGTATATTTTTTTTGGTAGGTAAAACCACTGACTATATAAACCAGTACGTAATATTTTTTATTTTAATAAAATACTGCTTTTACGCTACGAATTTAACCTGGGTGCCGTATAGGATGTTGGTAGCCTATCCAGTATTAGGGCGAACCAAAAATTAGTACACCGATACCTCGCTTTACGGCCTAGATACGTTCCAGAAAATTTGGCCGTAAAGCGAAAAGCCGTATAACGAATCAATGTTTTTTGGCCGTATAACGAAAAGTGCCATAATTTAAAAAAGGCCGTATAAAGAGCGGCCGTATAGCGAGGTATAGAACCTTTTATTGTCAAAATGCTCTTGATATATTTGGAGAGGTTGCCAAACACTTATGGACGAACTCTGTCAATGTATTTAAAAACTGGTTTGCAGAGTAACAACTACAATGAAGAGTAAATAAAGATCTTGAGATCTATAAAGATAAAGCTCTGGTAGGCGTGGTCGATGTAAGACTGGAATCGGCTACCACGTGGTAGGGGGAAATCAACTTGGTATGAAAGACAGCGAGAAAGAAAGATAATGGCCTTTGTTAGTATTCAGTATCTGGGGTCCCAACAAATGGGCGCAAACATCGAAGTCTGTCTACCCATTGTCCAGTACCCTAAGGCGAAAAGGGCAGTTGAGGCGCACTGCAGGGAGCGAGGTTGTTCGCAAGTATATAACCGCTTTGAAGTTTTTTTAAACTATCAAAACACTCTCATCGGATTATTGTTAGGTTCATGTCCAAGTGAGAATAACTCCCGCAAGTTACTCATCACATTTCGTATTCCACAAAAATTTTCAAAATTAGCAAATTCAGATACAGTAAGCCTCCAATTATCCGCGCTCCAGTTATCCGTGACCTGCAATTATCCGAGACCAGTGGCGTAGCGTGAGATTTCATTCTTGTTCAGGAAAACTAGGTGCGCCAGGGGCCGACCGGAAATTCGTTTCTTCCGCCCTATATTTTAAGAGGGCATACAAAAGGGGGCAGTGCAATTATCCGCATGGGATTTCCCCCCAAAATTATCCAAAATGGCTCCCAAACTAGGAAAACGCAAACGTGTAGTGCTAAGTGTAGAAACGAAGTTAACTATCGTTAATCGACTGAAGCAAGGTGCTTCAATTCGTACTGTTTCAACAGAATTCGCGATTCAGCGGCCTTGAAAAGAAGGTCGAACCTCAAACAAAAGAAGATTGTAGATTTTTTGCATTAACTCCAGTTATCCGCGAATTTTCGTTATCCGCGATAATTGGAGGTTTACTGTAATAACATATGAATGAAACGATACCTTAATTGATTCATCGATCAGTTTTCTACAATAGATTTTATGCACAGAGATATAATTTTAATTATATTTGCGTTGAGTACAAATTTAATTATGTTCCCGTAAAAACTCGCCAATTCAGCGAAAGACTCGGTTAATAAAGAAATATTCTGCACTCGCCGAATACCGCATTCGTGTCGCCAGCTTCAAACAAGTATACATGTTTCTAAGTGTTCGCGAGAGCATTCTGAGAGTAACCATCGAGAGTTAATCTCAAATGGAAATGCACCATTCAAGCAGATAGCACATTTAGATTTTGTAAAAAAAACTTTGTAAAATTGTTCGCTTTTAAAAAATGCTTTATTTTAGACACGAGGTTCCATTGGTATGATCAATTTTGTTGAAATGCATCGTTGAATAAAAATGCACCGTAATAAAACCCACGTGAAAATTACTTCAAAAATAACTGTTCATCTTAAAGATAATTTTCTCGCATTAAAACATTTGCACACGATAACGAGATAAAAGTTGGTTGGTGTTATTAAATGAAAATACGTACAATCCATAATGCGATCGCGTTTAATTAAATTTTTGCTTTCGCAGTCTTGTCCTATTTTTTTTTTTCATTTTCATTATTTGAATATTTTCTTATGAAGCATTTTGAAAAATTAAAATGCATTCGCAGTAGTAAAACGTCTAAATTGCTTCATGCCTCGGAGCAGGATTAATTATTTTTAATATTTACGCTATAACATTTCAATAATGCTTATTAGCGGTTTCAAGCCGCTTTTACTGATGCTTTTGTATTTGCCTGAATCCATGCAGAATTAATTGAAGCATTTTCATGCGTCAATGAAAACCTTCATCTGCTCTATATTCATAAATGCCGCAGTCTTTTGTTGTTTATTTTCTATTGTTTATTGATTATAACTTAAGTTGTTTACTGCTCAACCTTAATTTATTTGCTCGGAGCAATTTGCTGTTTTAAACAAATATATATTTTCCATGTGGCACAAAAATCAATTATTTGGTCACTCTATAGCTAAAAGCTAAAAACTACCGGTACTTATCAATATAAGAAGTCTTCGATAATTAAGGTTGAAATTCAATTTTGTGGAGAATTGGACAAAAACTTGTTACGGATTTCTTTCATTGTAGTTGCTTATAAAAAAAATGATTGTATTTATGGTAAAATTATAACCTAACCAGAACAAAATCCCTCGTATCGATACATGTACTATGCATTAAGTTTAGTTGAATAAAAACATGCGATGATAAAATTTGTTATCGGTATAAAGTACATTTAACTATAAAATTTCAATGTTAATAACATGATATAGAATTTCAATTAATTTTATAAACAATAGGGTGGGTATCTAAAATTATAAATTTTTTCGTCAAACTGTAAAATGTGGATATTTTTAGTAAATGCTGTAGTTAAAGAAAATGGCCAAAAAATGTGATTAAATTACCCAAATTTGAACAAACAAAGTCGAATTATGGGTTTCACTTTGTTTATGAAGGGAAAAAATGAAAATCACAATGCAGAAAGAATTGATTCGTTATACGGCTTTTCGCTATACGGCCAAATTTCCGAAGCGTATCTAGGCCGTAAAGCGATGTATTTGTGTATTGTATATATGTTATAAAGCTTTATAAAAATGGCATACATTACCTACTTTTAAGGGGCAGCACACATTTAGTCAATGATTTAGAAAATACCCTGAATGTTTGCAAACTATACATACTCTCGTGTTAGCAGTGATTGCCTACTTTTAGGGGCAACATACATTTAATTTAATTTGTTCTTATATTATTTTTTGCTCATTTTCATTCATTTAGCTTAGGTTTGACATATACAAATTAATAATTTTTAAAATTGACAACACTAACGAAAGTGTAAATTCAAGGTTTGTTAAGTGAACGAGTCTCATTTTTCCCCAAATCAGTTGTCTAAGTTTACCGCACAATGGAGATTGTCCAATAGAAACTTAAATTGCATCATATGCATCGTACGTCTGTTCTTCAACATGTACGCAGCTTCCCATTTCTATATATTGCCAAATTAAAGGCAAGTCTGAGCCATAATCCTATTTTTGTAAAATGCATTTTATCATGAGGTTTCTTCCTCGGTTAAATTGGTTGCCATGACAACCCAACAGATGCCAAGGCCAAACCGAGTTTTAAAATTTCACTAAAGCCACTGATTTATTTTGAAAATGTTAACAATTTTAGGTACGAAATGACTAGATAATATGAACACGAGGTTTTGATGATTTGGGCATTAATCACTTATTATGAAAAAAAATCATGAATGTTTGATGTGCGTAGTTACTGTATTTGCATTTATTTGCAACATTTTTTTTAAAAAAAACTACATACATGTAAGGCATAAAATTGGGGGAGGGGGGAAAGATATGGTAAAATTGTGGAAAATCTTGTGTGGGCCATATATGGTAATGTATTACTTTTTTACATATGGTCTTTTTCTAATATGGCTCATCATTAAATAACATAGATTTATTTCTGGCACATCATTGGCTAGATATGTTCCATACATGGTTAAGTATAAGGTCAATGGTTATGTATGGTACATGTATACAAATGTACATATATATTCCAAACATGACTATAGAGCATAATCAGTATTTAACACCATTCTGCACTTCTGCAAAGTGGTTGTTACATATCACTCCCTATTTGACCGAACATGCCCCATGTCAAACATGTCAAATACATGACTAAACATGGCCCATGTATAACCAAAATGGCCCATGTACAACCAAAATGGCTCATGGATGACCATATATGACCTATATCTAACCAACCATGGCCCTTGTATGACAAACATGATCCTTGCATGACCAAACATATGACCCATGTGGAGCTTCACTAATCAAATATGACCAAAATGGCCCATGTATGTCCAGATATGGCCCATATATGACCAACCATGGCCCTTGTATGATCAAACATGGTTCATATCCGACCTAACATGACCCATGTATGACCAAGCATGGTTCATGTATGCCCAGACATATGGCCCATGTATGATCAAACATGATCCTTGCATGACCAACCATGGCCCTTGTATGATCAAACGTGATCCTTGCATGACCAAACATATGGCCCATGTACAACCAAATATGACCAAAATGGCCCATGTATGACCAGATATGGCCCATATATGACCAACCATGGCCCTTGTATGATCAAACATGGTTCATATCCGACCTAACATGACCCATGTATGACCAAGCATGGTTCATGTATGCCCAGACATATGGCCCATGTATGATCAAACATGATCCTTGCATGACCAACCATGGCCCTTGTATGATCAAACGTGATCCTTGCATGACCAAACATATGGCCCATGTACAACCAAATATGACCAAAATGGCCCATGTATGACCAGATATGGCCCATATATGACCAACCATGGCCCTTGTATGATCAAACATGGTTCATATCCGACCTAACATGACCCATGTATGACCAAGCATGGTTCATGTATGACCAGATATGGCCCATATATGACCAACCATGGCCCTTGTTTGATTAAACATGATCCTTGCATGACCAAACATGGTCCATATCTGACCTGACATGACCCATGTATGACCAAGCATGGTCCATGTATGCCCAGACATATGGCCCATATATATACCACCAAACATGTCACATACATGACTAAACATGTCCCATATAATATGACCAAACATGCCTCTTATATGGCCAATTATGGCTGTTTATGCATTACAAAAGAATGTACAATGCATATGGTCCTTAATTAGAATGTGTCACCCACCCTGCACTACTTCAGGGTTAATATTACATACTACTTCCAAATATGTCCCATATATGTTCCATAAAAGGCTATAAAGTGTATATTTATTTATTTATTTATTTATATATAATCCACCCAGGTAGTACTTTATATATTACAGGCAGTATGACAATACAATAAAAACTAAATATAAATATAGATTGTTATAATTCAGTTTTTAAATTTTAATTAAATGGTGCAAATTGGGTGGGACCCCAGATTTATTCTTGCAGATACAACACGTATGATGTATATGAACATCATTATTAATAACATTTCTTGAGTAGACCATTAATGATGATAGGTCATCTGAAGGTAGCATAAGAAGGAAATGTTGAGTTATGACACTTTGGCCCTTACATAAAACACATGACCATAATGTTCCTTGATCATCTCTCCCCCTCCAAAATGAAAGTAAGTCGATGAAGAAAGATGGAAACGTCCCTGAAGAGCGTTTCGTTTATGCTTCATGAAACTCGTTTTATCAAAATGCGATATTATGAAGCTAATGCGAGGGTATTCTTCATGCTGAATGACGTCATACTTTATAGTTATCCTGATCAAGATATAGAGGTTGAAATTGTAATGTCACGAAGCCGCTTCAATATGCGTAGAGTGCGTAGCATTGTCTACAGTCCTTAAATTCGGAATATGCGCTTGGAATATTAAATGATAAGGCCTTAATATCATAGAAAAATATTATGTACTGACATCTTAGTGTCACTGTATATGTAAGTAAAATTAAAGAAAATGTGTAATACACATGAGCTTCACTGCAATACACATGAGCTTCACTGAATTACACATGAGCTTCGCTGCATTACGCATAAGCTTCACTGCATTACGCATGAGCTTCGCTGCATTACGCATGAGCTTCGCTGAATTACGCATGAGCTTCGCTGCATTACGCATGAGCTTCGCTGCATTACGCATGAGCTTTGCTGCATTACGCATGAGCTTCGCTGCATTACGCATGAGCTTCGCTGCATTACGCATGGGCTTCGCTGCATTACGCATGAGCTTCGCTGCATTACGCATGAGCTTTGCTGCATTACGCATGAGCTTCGCTGCATTACGCATGGGCTTCGCTGCATTACGCATGAGCTTCACTGCATTACACATGGGCTTCACTGCAATACACATGAGCTTCAATGCAATACACATGAGATTCTTTGCAATACTCATGAGCTTCACTGCAATACACATGAGCTTCACTGCATTACACAGGAGCTTCACTGAATTACACATGAGCTTCACTGCATTACACACGAGCTTCACTGCAATGCACAGTAGCTTTGCTTCAACACTTAATGGCTTTACTGTATTACTCATGAGCTTCACTGCAATACACATGAGCTTCACTGAATTGCACATGAGCTTCACTGAATTACACATGAGCTTCACCGCAATTCACATGAGCTTCACTGCAATACACATGAGCTTTACTGCATTACACTTAATCATCACTGCATTACACATGAGCTTCACTGCATTTCACATGAGCTTCACTGCATTAACATGAACTTCACTGCAATACACATGAGCTTCACTGCATTACACAGGAGCTTTGGTTGGTTCTAGTTGACCTTCTCAGCTTTGGGTCACTCTTTCAGAATTTCAAAAACACACCCACTAAAAACTGACTCTAAGTATCCACATTTTTCGTTATTGAGATTTATTGACTGCCAAAAGTACATTATTTTCTGTTAACACAAATCTGAGTTGAAATATATGTTTAATCTCTTTCGATGAAATGGCATCGCGAAACATGAATTTTCGTTGTTCGCGAATGTGTTTTTAAAAGTAGGAATTATGTGTCCCTTCTGATGTGATTACTTTTCTCATTAAGGTCATTATTTTTTCGCAAATTTCATTAAGGTCCACTTAGCTAAGTTCGTACTTTGAGTTCACTGCAAATCGAAAATCGTTATATACATGTATACAACTAGAGAATCACTGGGGAATAACTTCATGATGGGTTTTATAAATGGCGGCTTCCTATATCGCAGCACTCTCTAATCCTCCTCCTCCTCCTCCTTCAATATACTAATTACACGTAATTATGTATCGGTGTTTTCTATTCTGCGGGACCTCCATTTCTAATATCTAAACCTGAGGCAGTCACGGGGCCACGTCACTACTGTTCATTAAAATCTAAAATGATTAGTGACAGTCTAAATTACTCGCCTTGTTCATTAGGTCTGTCTTAAGTTTGCTGAAATGTTTTCCTTCAAGCAGATTTTGAGACTAGTTTTCTCTTTGATCACCCAATTAAATGATCTTTTTATTTGCACGCACCTGAACCTCTCGTTAATCCCTTGTTTCCTTGTTTCCAATTCTGTTTTTTAACATTATACAACATTTTCCAAACCTTTTCAGCCTTTTAAATCATTTTCACCCATTTTCAATTTATTTGTAGACTCTGTTTTTCAAAATGTTACAAATCTCTCTCAATATGTATGTGAATTTTTTTTAACGCTTTTCTGCTTTTATCAATCCCTTTTACACTTTTTTTAAAACATTTTTCAACTTTTTTCCACCTTTTCTGTTGTCAGTTTATTAGTAGGCTGTTTTTTGGCGCTTTTCAATCATTTTAAATAACCTTTTAGACTGTTTTTTTAAAAAACTTTTTCCAACCTTCTTTTCAATTTAATTGTACGCTCTTTTTTTCAAAAATTTTCATCCTATTTTAATTTTTTGCAATTTTGTTTTTAAACGTTTTTATAATTTTTCCAGTTTACTTGTAAACTGTTTTCCAACGTTTTTCAAAGTTTTTAAAACCATTTCAATCTTTTCCAAATTTTTTTTAACCTTTCGCAATTTGTTTGTTGATTCTGTTTTTTTAAACATTTTCAACCCTTTTCAGCCTTTTTCTACTATTTTCAACTTTTCAACCTCTTTTATTATATCTGTGGATTCTGGTTTTCAACATTTATCTCCTTTTTTTCAATATTTTTTTACATTTTTTAACCTATTTTAACCTTTCGCAATTTATTTTTTAATTCTGTTGTAAACATTTTTTAACATTTTTAAAACTTTTTCTGTAACTTTTCGCAATTTATTTGTTGATTCTGTTTTTTTTAATACATTTTCCAGCCCTATTTAACAGTTTTCACCTTTTGAACTTTTTTTTAACTTTTTCAACAATTTTCTATTTATTTGTAGACTGTTTTTCAAAAAATTTCTTTTTTTTTCAATTTACTTTTAGACTTTTTTTAAATTTCCTCTCCCAATTTATTTGTTCACAGTTTTTACACATTTTTAAACCTTTTTTAACTCGCAGTATACTAAACAAAGCATGCAATTTTTGCGGCACACTGAAAAAGGGGACTTAACTTGCCGAGGCTCAAAAATACCCGTATCAATCATCAATCCCTTGTTTCTTAACTTTTAAAATCTCAATTATAAACCCTAATGAAATTAATTGTATTTTGCAATCAAGTTTAGTGCAAGGATTGACTTAAAGTTGCAATCTTGTACGAATCCCCATTCTGTCATTGAGAGAAAAGAGAAACCCGTAAGACATTAAATCTGTTTAATGAAATGATAGATATCCACCAATCGTTTGGAAAAAATCTCATCTCCACTTATTACCTGGAAGCATGGTTAGTACGTGTCCGCCATATTGATTAAGAGTTTGAGTTCCGGGCACACGTCGTCTTTGCTAAAATGACACGTTTCGTCAACCCGTCAAATGTTATGTGGAACTCTTAACTCTTTCCTATATTGCTGACTCTAACATCACATCGTGTCTTCATGTAATCCTTATTACTTTTTATTTTTTATATCTAACCCCTCGATTCCAAACTGGTCAATTGATATCCATTAACCCTCCATCCCTACTTTAAATGGAATAACCGGTTTGGCCAGAGAAAGTCTATTTTCCAACTTTGAGCCAACCCTTAAAACACCCACTTAAAGAAAGGTTCCTTGAAACCTGATCTCACCAACCTCTATTTATCTTGTTCCTCTCATATTACATCTGGACAATGTGCTTGGTGGGTGTAGAGTGGTACCTGTGCCATGCCCTTTTTTCACCAAGTTATGTTAAAGGGCACCACATGACTCAGCATGTCTCGCCTGAGGGGTTAAAAGGCAGGAAACAGGAGGTTATTTAGGGGGATTGGTTTGAATGATGGGAGAGCTCAGCAGTTAGGATATTAGCTATTCTGAGTAAAATTTGGGTACTCTGGCCCCCTCGGAAATTTGAAAAAAATAATAGTACCAACAATTAGATGTTGAAGATTTAATTAATTGTAATTTATTCCATAAATTTAACACATTAGGTTAGGTTAGGTTTTTCCCCCTAGTGTATGCTCCCCGTTAGGTTAGGTTAGGTTGACATGTAAAATCCAGATTACGACATCTTCTAACATTTTTTTCAAATTTCCGAGGGGGGCCA